>JAEIFV010000738.1:0-155386 GCA_018904265.1 Lordiphosa collinella
AAGTATATTTTATAAAAACAGGACTCTTAATAATTAAGCAAATTTTCAAGTTAATTTGACCACGCCACCCCGACCATTTATGGCAACATAGCGTATACGTGATCATAAGACAAAGCTAAAATTTGAAAGGGAATTGGGTTTTTTTTATTAGTTTTTAAGTAAATAGTGGTAAACAAGAAAATGTACAAAAAATTTTTGGATAATTATGGATATTGAATACCAGGGTATGTAGAATGTAAAAATGGAAAAAGTTTTTGGTATTGTTCGATATATTTCATTAATGTGTGTTGTTTTGTGATGTCCCATAAACAGAGAAAACTTAATCAAAGTGCTCGAACTCTGTGGAGTAAAAACTAACCTTCTGCGTGTTTGTGCGTTGTGCAGTTTTTTTTTTTAAATTAAAGAAGAAAGTATTTACTAAAAGATAATATTAATCCTGTTTCCGGGTTTTGGCGGGTCTTGTAGTTCTTTAAACTTCTAGATTAGCTTAATTTGATGCAAGGCCTATTATTATGTAAGAATTTAGTTGTAATAATCATCCATTATCCAAAACTTTTCCATTTATACATTCTACATACCCTGGTATTCAATATCCATATGCAAGTCCACAAAGTTATAAATTATTTAACGCCAATTTTATCGCAACAATCACTTCACCAAACAGCTGACTTTGAATGTCGATAACAATTTCTGGGTTGCCAAACAATCGAAACTATTCGATTCTGTGTATTCAGACTATGTAGTTTGAAGATGTAAATGTAAATTAAATTTTAATTCCAAAAGGACAAAAAAATTCAATCTGATAAACAATTCGTTTCTTATGCTGTTCGACTGTGGCCCATATTACCTGTTTAGCATTTGACTTGAGTGCTGGGATTTGTTTTGATGACAAGCGCAGAAATTTTAATTAATTAATACAAAGTGTTTGTCTTTCACATATGTTACATAACTTCAATTTGAACAAGTTTGTCCATTTTACTCTAGGAATTGTTAACAAAATTAAAGTCCGTATGATTAGGGTGGGATAATTCTCAAATGGCATCCCGGTCTTTCACTGCCAAAATCAGCGCAAACTTGTCTTCATGCGAAAACATTTCCAAGCGGCCCTTTTGATTTGTTTTCTATAGCATTTTTCCTCAATTAATTTCTAATACTGTGTACCAGAGGTACACAGAGTATAATAAGTTTGTGCAAAAGTATGTAACTGCCAGAAGGAAGCATTTCCGACTCTCTAAAGTAGTTATATTCTTGATCAGCATCAACAGCCGAATCGATATAGACATGTCCTTCTGTCTGTCCATATGTCCATATGAACAAACAGATCTCAGAAATGGTAAGAGATAGATATTTGACAAGTATGGGACCTATGTTTTTTATACTTGCAGGCAGATCAAGTTTCTTTTCAATTTTTGTCACGCCGCCTCCCGCCACCGCAAATTGAAAAAAACGTCATATCTCCCACAGTTTTATAGATAGAAGGTTCGTGAATTTTGGACATATTTAGTAATCAGGATTATTTATCGATCCGCCAAAGGAATGGAAGCGATCAGACGAATGATAATCGTGTTATAAGGAAAACAACCAATTATGGTCACAATTATGGTCGCAAAGGTTGTGGGGTTGCATCACAGGTACAGAGTGTAATATAGTCGGGCTTGACCGATTTTCTTTCTTGTTTTATATTCTTTTATTGGAAAAAATAGGCGAAAGTTAACATCGGCTCGGCCGAAGTTTTGTATACCCTTGCTGCTTCCATGGAAAACAAAAAAGTTTTTCTAACTAAGACTACTTTTCGGACCTTACTTTTCTGTGGGAGCTATACTATATAGATGTCCGATTTCGACCAAACTTAGTATAATCATGGAAAAGCACAACAAACTGTTAACTACGAAATTTGTAGGCGATCTCATTGAAAACAAAAAGATTTTCTCACTAGAACTTCTTTTTCGACCGATCATTCCTACTGCAGCTATATGCTATAGTCATCCGATTTTGACATAACTTTGTAGAATTGTGTAAATATATGTATAGTATATAAAATAAGTATATGCAATGACAAGGACGTTTCCATTAAAAACAAAAAAGTTTTTCTCACTAGAACTAGTTTTTCTACAGATCGTTCCTATGGGAGCTATATGCTATAGTCATCCGATTTTGACAAAACTTTGTAGAGCATAACAAATTAATAAATGGCGACTTTTAGGTCATTTTCATGGAAAACAAAAAAGTTTTTATACCCTTGCAGAGGGTATTATAAAATTGTCCTGATGTTTGTTACACATAGAAGGAAGCATCTCCGACCACATAAAGTATATATATTCTTGATCAGCATGACGAGCTGAGTTGATGTAGCCCTGTCCGTCTGTTTCTATGCTATCTGCTCCGTCAGTTCTAAGGCTATCCTCAACAAACTTTGCACGAAGTCTTTTGGTACATATACGCTGCACATTTGTCGGAACCGGCCGGATCGGATGACTATAGCCTTTAACTGTCATAGGAACGATCGCTCGAAAAACTAGTTTTAGTGAGAAAAACTTTTTTCTTTTTAATTGAAATTCCTCAAAACTTCGTATTTCTTAGTTTACAATGCTTTTCCATGATTCCACCAAATTTGGTCGAAATCGGTCATCTATATAGTATAGCTGTCATAGTTGGCACATATTTATTTTCTATACTTTAACACAATTCTATAATGTTTTGTCAAAATCGGATGTCTATAGCAAATAGCTGCAGGATGAATGATTGGTCGAAAAAGAAGTTCAAGTGAGAAAACCTTTTTTGTTTTAATTGGGATCACCTCCAAATTTTGTAATTAACAGTTTGTTATGCTTTTCCATGACTGCACTAAGTTTGGTAGAAATCGCACTTCTATATAGTATAGCTCCCATAGAAAAGTAAGGTCCGAAAAGTAGTCTTAACTCAGAAAACCGAACTGCAAGGGTATACAAAACTTCAGCCGAGCCGAAGTTAACTTTCCCCTATTTTTTTTTTTTTAAATTTTACCAGCCAATCTAGACTCAATTTTTTTTTGTAATGTATCCAAGAGCAGAAGAAATCTACTAGATTTGGTTCTGAAAAACTAAGAATTATATAAATTAAATGAGTGTTTATAAATGTTTACTTACTCTATGGGAGACTCGAACTCGATTGGCATGCACTTGAACACGATTGGCATACCGATTCAACCAGTTGCACTACCGCACATGATGGTTGTCACACGGCTAAAAATCAACTTATATTGCATTGTCTTAAAGTATACTACAATATATTTCTGGCATGTTGTCGCTTGTATGACCGCTTTTAATGCGATTGGCTAGACGGTATTGCCTCCAACAGGAAAAAAAAAACAATTATTTGAATAAGCAAACGAAAATCGAGCGAATACGAAGAATCTGCGGAATATTTGAAGGCAAAATTGGCAACTTGAAAAACTAACAAAGAAACACTACAGCTTCATTTTGTGTCCCCTGTGCATAAAAACTCGGTAAATGTTAAAACAACTTTAAACAGCTGAAAAATAAGTCATAAAAATTTAAACGTTAGATGGGCTCAGAATTTTTTTAGACGTTGATTTGATATCTAGGAAAATTCTGAAAGGCATAGTCAAAACTACCTAGAAAATGTCCATCGAAAATTTAAATAGTTTTTGGCCCATAACTTCTAACAACGCGATGATATCAAAAAAGGCCCTTGTGCAGTCATTTGAAGACAACACACCCAACGCAAGAAAACCTATACAGACAACAGTTTTAAAACTTCGTACCCATTGTTCATCAACAGTTGCTTGAACGAATCATTAAAAAGAGGCAAACAATTGAATATGTACAGACCTAAACATCCGTACAAAAAGTAAAAAATTTGCACATATAAATTTTTCTTTAAAGATTTTCCACAATTTGCTATAAATTTTCAGACTTAACATAATCGACAAGATGAAGCTACTGTTACGAACCTGTGGGAAAGAATACTTTCTCTAAGCCAAGAAAATGGTAAAGGCTAATCAGGCACAGAACACGTCTGGGCTAAAAAAAATATTTAAAAACAAAATAATAATAAAAAGTTATTCAGGAAATGGGAATACAATTCCAAACCTTGAAAAGACAACACAAATACGAAAGGTAAAATAATTTCCATACATTTTTGATACATTTCCGACAACTATAAATATTACTGGGTTAGATTAAAAAAAAATAAATTAAAATTGTGCCGAAAGCGACATGTTAGCTCTGCAAGAGCTCGTTAACGAATGAGTTAGTGGGACAGTTAACGACATAGCCTGGTAAAGTCAAAGCCTACTACAATTTTAAATTTACTTGTGAACGTCAAGGCCTGCTAAAACTTGGTATAGAATTTTGGACATCAATCTTGCCTCATACAATGGGCGCGTTCAGCAGAAAAAAATTTATCAGTGATCGGCTTGTGGAAAAAACATTAATTAGTTGGCATACTTATTGAAGGTTCATCAAAATCATTTAATTTATGAGTTTATATCAGTGATCAGATATCAAACTGTTTTGCTGAACGTAACCAATAACCATATGGTAGCAAATTTGGCCGTTTTGATATTCTCAGTCAGCCTTGGATCAAACTTACATAGCTGTGTTTGACCTCCTGGAACTTCATGTTATTCTTAAAAGAAATTGTTTTAGATTTTTGAAAGAAAAATATGCTTTAGTGTATCTTACTTACAGAACGAATCGATTTTAAACACATTTGTGAACATTTGAAGATTATGCTGGCAAACGGCTCATGCAGCGCAGAAAAGTAAGCAACGATTTTTATAACCTGTATAGCTCTGTTCTCATCGAGCTAAAAAGTGTAACAAATTGTATTTTCAACCCAATAGTTTGTTGGAATACCTGGATAACTGCCCAAGAGAAAATTTCCCAAATATCAGGGACGCAAACAGGTTCTGAACCAACGAGTCTCAATACGTACAAATTTTGTGAGTTTTAATCGAATTAATGAAACATTTGATCCCTTACACCTCCTGCAATTGTCCACAGACCTTTTAATATGCCTGTCATAATTCAACATTCCTAATCGATTTGTTTGCATATCTCAATTCCTTTGCGGGACTATATTCTCATTAGTCTGTCGAGCTTCTTCACTTTTGCCAGGAGTACAGCATTTAAAGTGATAGCCAGCACATCTGACTATTTAAAAGTTCTCAAGGAATTCCATTTCGAAAAGTCACATATTCACTTTTTAAAATTATATTTCAAATATTGAAGCAAAAGTTCGGGGAAAAGACACTTTAGGCGAGCTTTAACATGGTAAAAAGTTTTTCGCTAGGAAATAGCTTTCTCTGAGAAACTTTCAATATTTTAAGGATTAGGTAGACCAAATAGAGTTGGTTCAAACAAAAACCCGGGGTGTAATACCTCTTAAAACCTGAACTAATACTCTATTATGTGTTCGAAGTTCGAACCCAACGGACCCAACCTTATTTTACATCAAATAGTATTTCCCACCTAGGTTTATTGTAATAGTAAACGAAAAAAATGCTTTCTGTATTTATCTAAGGACATTTCTGAATCTTCTACTTCAGAATGGGCTTAAAAGGTTATAATTCGGTGGAATTAGGGTGTATCCCAGAACAAAAAGAAGTATTTGACATCATTGCGGATTTGCCGCAACATCAACAGTATGAAAAAATGACTTTCCGAGCAGATGTAAGGATAAGTTGCTAGGATATACTCAAGAAAGGGTTTTAAGAGTTGGTATAGAGTGAAATTAAGGGCGATCCAAGAAAATAATGAAGTTTTTTAAACGTTTTCTGATTACCTTACCTTCGAAACTTCGGAAAAAATACATTTCCGAGCAGACTTGTGGGCAAACTGTGACTTTATACTTAAGAAAGTTTTTAAGGGGGGAACACACTTTTGCGATGAGCAAAAGTAGATGGTTTTTAAAAACAAAAAAAAAAGTATAAGAGATTTTTTTTTTTTTTTTTTTTTTTTATTAAATAGTTAATGAATGAAAGGAAAATACAAAAAATTTTTTTGTCAATATGAGGGCCTTTCAGAAAGTTATCGGCCTCCGAAAAATGATGAATAAAAAAAGGTGCCCACATGGTGACCATGGTTGCAGCACTTGGGATGATTTGAAAAAAAAAGAAAAATGCGGTTATGTTTAGAACTAATATGGCTATCGTTCGGCCCTCCGAAAAAAAATTGAAAAATTTTTTTTGACAAAATGGCGGACATTTGAAAACAAAAAATTTTTTTGGCCTTTTTTTTTGTAGTGTAGTGTAAAAAAAGTACACTTAAAATATAGGTATCCAAAAGTTGGAGGGCCGAACGATAGCGACGACAATTCTGCGTCGTATAAGCCCTTCCGGAGCAAAATCGGTCCACTGGTTTCCTCTGAATCGTGGCCACCAGTTTGAAAAACGTGGTTTCGAGATAAACGCGTTTAAAGTTTGCAGTTGCTAGGCAAATCGGGACACTTTGGGTCATTAAAAGGGCTATATCTTCTAAACTATTTCGAATTTTTGAAAATCCTTTTAGGGGGATATTTTTGAATATCCAAGCTACAAAAATATGCAAAAAAAAAGTCGAAAATTTTTTTTCCGCAAAGTGTTTTTCCCCCTTAAGGCTTGAGACTCAACGAAATTTAGTAGTTTAAACCATTTTATGCAGCGCTGCACGAAGTTTTTTATCTAGAGGTGAAAGTTACTTTTCTTGGGTAACTAGGACCCAGTAAAAACGAATCCGAAGTCAAAAACTCTACCTTTTATTGTTGCGCCAGGTGAGATTGTTTGATTAGTCAAACAACGGCGGTAGGTCTGCGCTGGCGAAAATTTTCAAAATACTTTTGTGTATTGCTTTGTTTTTGGGTTTCAGACAACAAAATCAGGCAAGGAATGTTATATAGAATTTGTCAGCTGAAGGAAAATTCGAGCGTTCTCAGTACGTTCTCTTAAAAATCTCTTTTCTACTAATACTACGTTTATGCTAAATACTTTTTTCAAAATCATTTCATGAAATAGCTCCGAAAGTGCGATTAATATTCGACTTGCAAACGAAAGTTAACTAAGTAAAAGTTGCAGCTAGCTTTATTTTTCTCACCGAACCATCGCCAAATTTAATCTTTTGGCATTTGGTCCCTTTATAAAGCCAGATGCGCATAATTTCCAACATGCGGGAATACCTCCTTTCAAAGTAACCAGGCACGGTTTTGATATAAATTAATTTTACTTCTTATGAAAGCTTTTGAGCTGCACATATAAACAGGGGCAAAGTGTGTACCGCTGTAATTGAAATACGCGTACTGTGCGTATAAACATGTTGGTATTGCCAGATCATTTTTTTTTTACGATATGAGTGCTGGTCATTTCGTGAATTTTCAAAAGCTGCATAAACAGGAACAAATTTGATTTTGCAAGTTGAAGAAACCGTAAATTTCATAACATAAAATGCGGTATGAAAAAAAAGGGTTTTGGTGGAGAAAATTTATGGGTAAATACCGAAGCTGGGACCAAGTAAGTGCAGGTACGACTACTGCATACCAGTTCAGAAATGGAACGACAACCTTGGAACACGGTTCCCGGAGAGAAAGGAATGGAAGCAAGACACTACCATCAGGGAGAACGAACTATCCGTCTATGCAGACGGTTCAAAAACGGAAGAAGGCACAGGAGTAGGCATCTACTCCGAAGAACTTGCGACACAGCTCTCATTCCGTCTACCAAACTGGTGTAGCGTTTTCCAGGCAGAGACTTATGCTATCTGGCAGGCGGCTAAATTGATATACACCTTGAATGAAACTCCAAGGAACATATCAATCTTGGTCGACAGCCAGGCGGCTATTAAGGCTCTGTCATCAAACGCAACAAAGAGCGTCCTAGTCCGCAACACGGCGACAGCACTGAACCAAATCCAACAGCTCTGTATCACCCTCGTCTGGGTACCTGGTCACGCAGTCATACCGGGCAACGAGGGAGCCGGCGAGTGCGCTAGGAACGGCTCAGCGCTGCCAGCGACGCAAGCGGTTACGGACATTCAAAGACCCCTGCAGGACATCATGACGGAATCGAAGTGGAGGGCCAGAAATAGGGAAGATGGCCACCAGGATGCGAGTGTCCCACCATGACTTCTGCCGTAGCTGTGGGAACGAGGAGGAAATAGAAAGCATCCATCACCTTCTATGCGGCTGCCCTGCACTTCTTAGGAAACGCACCCAGCATCTGGGCAAACCATTCTTTGAAGACCTGGGCAGTCTGGCAAATGTGCCCCTAGAAGACCTGGCTCTTTTTGTAGACTCCTCAAAATGGTTTAAATAGAGAGTTTGCGCAGAATCTGACCGTCATTTCCCACTATCCCCTCCCCTCCCATACCCCACCCCTTTACTAGGCATCACAATGGGCCAAAAGGCCTCTGGGTGAACTCGGCCTTTGCCGAGCAGCCTATTTAACCTAACCTAACCTAACCTAAGTGAAGGTACTAGCATCAGAACTGAAGTAGTTTTTAGATTTTTGAGAGAAAACTTAGATTCATATCTTGTTAGAAAGCAAGTATACTAAGTTGAGATCATACCTGTTAAGTTGCCATTAGAATTACTAATCAATTAAATTATTTTTTGGAAAATAGTCGTAGTGATTATATAGTTTGCTGGTGAAAAATTTATGATTATTTAATGATTACGATTATAAATAATCAAAAATAATGAAAATTACCATAAATTATTAAAAATAATTGAAAATAATGGAAAATAATGGAAAATAATCGTTTCCATTATTTTCCATTATTCCTATTTCCATATTTTCCATTATTTCCATTATTTTCCATTATTTCGACTATTTGAGACTATTTTGAGAGAAACACGTTATTTTCAACATCACATTTAATAACAATTAAATTAAACACAAACATTAAACATATTCTGGGTTTGCCTTCATTAAAACTAATTTTTCGAATGAAAAATCAGACAATGGCGCCTAGGGCTGTTGAAAGCAATAGACGCTTCTTTTAAAATGCCATATTTTAGCCATATATCTTCCGAGCTAGCATTATCACTCAAATAGCTGAAGAGCTGATGGCAAATTAAAGACCGTTGTGTCGTGCGTAGTTCATCTTGAGATGCACGCAATTGTTGACTGCGCTTTGCCTGTTTCCATTCTGGGGAAGAAATCGTTCATTGACCTTTTTGAGCATAACGGCTTGAAGGTTATGAGCAGGCAAACAGCCGTAATCAAACTTACTGACAAATATGCCAATATGCTTGAGAAAATCAAAGCACAAATTTATGGCTAAAATATGGCATTTTAAAAGAAGCGTCTATTGCTTTCAACACGCCTTTAACATCTTCGGCTCCTGTAGAGCGTCTGTTTTCATTTGCAGGTATTATAAACAGCCCTAGGCGCCAATCATTGTCTGATTTTTCATTCGAAAAATTAGTTTTAATGAAGGCAAACCCTGAATATGTTTAATGTTTGTGTTTAATTTAATTGTTATTAAATGTGATGTTGAAAATAACGTGTTTCTCTCAAAATAGACTCAAATAGTCGAAATAATGGAAAATAATGGAAATAATGGAAAATAATGGAAATAATGGAAAATAATGGAAAATAATGGAAAATAATGGAAACGATTATTTTCCATTATTTTCCATTATTTTCAATTATTTTTAATAATTTATGGTAATTTTCCATTATTTTTGATTATTTCTAATCGTAATCATTAAATTATTGTGTGAAACCGAAAATAATCGCAATTTAACCATTAATTCAACTTTTAAACAAAAATAGTCTAATTAATAATGACTACAATTAATAATCATTATTTAACAGGTATGGTTGAGATATAGCTTAATATGTAAGTGTTCACATTAACCGAGATTTACAAATTCATATTTAAAAATGTAAAATTCAAGCAGAAATCGGTCCTGGAAGAGTCGTTGAATCCTTTCGAGACATTTGGTGGAGCTGGCAGTTGTTCGTGTGTAGGATTTTTTAGGAATGCCAGTTCATTTTCAACTACTTTTTCCGGGCGGGATCGAACCCACGACCTCTTGCACCGCGGTCGCGCTCACTAACCGCTGAGCCACCCGGCCACACAGAAATTCGAGTGGTTGCACTAAAAAATGGTTGAACCTCTGCAATCTACAATCATACAATCATATGAGACAACCCTTTGACAATTTCTATCTTTCGTTTTGAAATACATTAGACGTGTTGCCGCTGATCTCATAAGTTTTCACACATTTCTTGCACTTTGCCGAATGCTTTCCGATCCGGTTAAATCATTTCCAAACCTCGGATGATCCCTTTTTTGTTGGTTCTGGAAGTCTAAGGTAGAACAATTAGTAAGTCTTCATTGTCCTCCTCCCGAGCTTCTGCCAGCCCAACCAATCTAAATTAACATATAAGGAGGTGTCCCAGAAATCTCTTCTAATGCAATTCTCAGTGTCCTAGAAATCTCTTTCGGTTGGTTTCTAAGCTATCGTATTTTATTAGAAGATTTGGAAAAACCAACCAATACACAAACCAACCAACAGGGCTGGCAAGTCTGAATCCATCTTTATCGGGGGTGTCCTGAATATTTCTAGAGGTTTTGGCTTCGTTAGGTTTGCAAATAGCTCGATAAATCCATCGGTGTTCCAGAACTTCGAGAGATTTTGTTTTCTTCGAAAGTTTAGTTCGAAATTCTAGTTCGAAAGGTGTGTGTATCATATTATGGTCCTACTACAAAAACAGTTCGTGAAGTCGCTATTGGTTGGTTAGTGTATTGGCTGATTTGTGTATTGGTTGGTTTGCCAACATCTCCCAACAAAAAAACGAGAGGTTTGAAACTAACCGAAATAGGTTTCTAGGACACCGAGAATTGGTTTTGGGTTGGAATTCGGTTGGAAAAGTTTTTTGGGACGCCGCCGTATAGCTATGAACAAAACTGTTATCAAATACTGGGTTTTCGACTTCTCGAGAAGTTTCCTTTACAGCTGTTTTATGGATATCCAATCCAATCATTAGAAGGCGTTTCGCTAAATGACTCCTGATCGTTGAGCCATTTTCATGCAATCAGAACTTTAAACAGTTGGGAACTGCAAAGCGCAATGAAAGCAAAATTGGACTCACATTCAGAAAGCCAACCTTAATGGCTGTCGTTGCATAGCTTCGAGCTAAAGTTTCTAAGTCAGAAAGCTTGAAGCTTAGAACTGCCCGTTAATATGTAGAATGGCCGCTGCAGTCATCACAACCCCTTTTGTATGTAGCAGGTAATTGGGTGTTATTATTATTTTCAATTTAGTTTGAAAAACTTTCTGAGTTGTTTTATTAATCCTAGCAATAGTTTGGTAAACTAAGCTTTGTAGTGGTACTTCAGCGAAATGATCAGTGACCGTGATGCATTTAGTTTCCGCGCTACGCAGTTTATCGTGGCATGGATATATATCGGCGTTTTTGCCTTAAGCCTACTAGTAAAATTTTCGCAACTTTTTGCAAACTCTGCTCCTCCCGAGTATAAGGTTTTTGAGAACAGTAACAAATACCGTTTTCCATGGTGAGAAACTTTTTGGTTGGGATCGCTTTTTCGTGCCTTACTAAAAAGTGTCCGTTTTGCTTCTGACATTGTGCCTAAAAATGCCATCATTTGAAGGGTAGCAGGTATTAGCAGTTAATATTTTACATTTTGGATGCAAAATGATTCACACTTATGCTAGGTTCTCACCGCCGTGATTTTGTCATCGACATCTCGATTTATCGAAAAGATGCGATAAGGTGTTCGCATTGGCACCATTATTGCATTCTTGTGTTCTTGCATCCATTGAACAGCTGACTGGTATTTGTTGACATTGTGAAAAAATAAGTTGAAGCAAATAAAATGAATTTAGATGATGGTGGTTATCTGTTATAAGCTTTGGAGAAAGACGAGGCAATGTTGCTGCAAATGATGGAATTGGCAGGAACATCACGGGCACTTCTTAGCAATTAAATAATAATTCAAATTTTTAATATTGGAAACTTCAACAGGCACGATATGGCTCGTTTTGGGAGGAGGACATTCTTTAAGGAAAGTTTCCGGGTGGAGAGGAGTGCGTTCTCAATTTTAGTGGAGCGTCTTCAGGGTCTGCGGAAACAAGACACTCCATTCCGATTGGAAATTCCTTTGGAGAAACGAATTGCAATAGCACTGTATACTTTGGGATCTTCCGCGGAGTATCGGACCATAGGAAGGCTCTTCGGAGTGTCCAAAACCATTGTATGCGTTTTCAATTATAGCTTGTCTAAGGTCAGGCGAGTTGTGGAGAATGCGTTTGGTCATCTGAAAGCTCGCTTCCGTCGGATCGGGAAGGGATTAGACAACAGCATTGAGAAGACTCCTCAGATTATTGCATGCTGTTGTATCTTGCATAACTTCTGCAACATGCAAAACAGCTCTGTTTGGGAACATTGGCAACAAGATTTTGACACATTCCAGCACCACCAACAGACTGATCATCAAGTGTGGCTTGGAAATCACTCTGAAGCGCCGAATCAATTCGCCATACACTTGCGGAATATTTTGTAGAGAATGTAAATGAATAAAATTTTTATTTTTACCTAAGCTAATTTTCAAGAATTTTATTTTTACAGAACTCTTTCGCACTTCTTACATTTTATTTGGCACAAAGCTAGCTTCATATTTAAACGTAATTAAAAGAAAAAATGATTTTCAAGCATGTCTATTTCTCTTTTAATTTTATTTTAAATATAATTAATATTTTTATTTTTTTGAGGCATTTTCTCTCTCTCTTGTGGAAGCTCACCGACTCCTCCACCATACGCTCCATGGCAGCCAGCTTCCTCTTCTCGATATCGAGAAACAGGTCCTGCTTGTCCAAACGTCATCGTTTGGGCTGCGAGCCCGATGCATCTGTCATGTTGCTGCTGCTGTTAAAGTCAGTCGAGTTGTCTCCATCGATCTATGGGGAGAAGTCTGCAAAAGTTTATTTTGTTATATAAAAAAGCATATTTATTTTTTTAATATTCTCACCTGGGCTGTCAACTGGTTTAACTATGATGGACTTCGACACACTTAGAATTGACGACACTTGATCAAAGTGCTCCCAGGTGGATGGGCTGCCGCCAGATGGTCCATTTTTTGCAAGCTCCAACCTTCGAGAAATAGTTTTAGTTAAGCCATTTATTATCCTTTTGTTGACGTACCTGTATTTTCGGGTCTTGTCAATTTTTGTCTTTATCACCCAGGAGTCGGTCCGTACTCTTTAATTTTTTCCGCCATTTCCTTGTAAATGTGGGAGTTTATTCTAGTCCCTCGGAGTCCTCCAATATATTCTTCCCAAAGCTCCAGCACCGTAGCTGTGGACTCTGGTGTCCATGCGAATCGAGTGTCTCCTGTGGACTCTGGTGTCCATGCGAATCCAGTGTCTCCTGTTGCGACAAAATTTCTAATCATTTAATGCAATTAAATTGAAATAATAATTAAACTTACATGCTTTATTTGACATGTCGATTTTCTTTTTATTCCGCTTAAAGTGTCACAGCTGTTTTTTGTTTTATTAGTGGTTGCACTTGAATCGATACCCGTTCGATAGGCAAAATTATCGATACCCTGCCGAGTCACTACTCGAAAAGTCACGAATGCTGTTGCATTCAATTTGGATGCAACTTGTTTGCCACCACTAGCCCCTATGATTTTTGTATGGCGTGAAAGTTGCATCCGACACAAGGATGCAGAAATGCAAGAATGTGCTGTAGTGAGAACCGGACATTAGAGATAAAAAAAGAGTTAGACTGAATCCAGGTGAATCTGGTAAGTTCAACTCCACGAAAGACTGATGTACGCTACTGTTTTCTATGTAAAACTTACCTTGAAGTTAATAAAAAACCAAACTTTTAATGAAATAAGTGATGATTGTAAATTTCCCAGGTAAACGAAATCAAGGCGCACAACAAAGAAACAAAGTAAAGCGCTTGCTGAAAAATATGTTGTGTTTGACTGCTAGAAGAATTTACTTGGTTTTGTAAAAGAAATAATTAAAAGTAAATAAGTAATTGACCATTTCGAAAAGAAAAGTAACCAGACTGTTAAGCTCAATTTTGCTTTACATTAAAATCAAATGCATTCTTCTGGCAGCAAATGACTAATGCAAATTACTCCACCCCTTCAAGTCCAAAAGATTTTCCCAAAATCGCTAGCTGCTTCACCATTTTCCACTTAATTGCAATGGACTTAACACCCATTTAAAAGCCCAGGCACAGTTCAATGAACCCAAACTCTGGTGTTCTGGCCCATCTGCGGCTACGTTTTGCTTCCATAGAAAGCCAAACCCTCTTTTCCCCTTTTTTCTTACATTTCTGCTGATTCTACGCGAAAATACAATGAAAGTGGCTGCTCTTCGGCGAAAAGTGCTCGCTGCTCAGCTAATACTACAAAGTATTTTTCAATCGAAAGTCTGAAGCCGTGAGAATTTGGTCGGGTGTCAGCTAACCCGGTGGCGGGTTCATATTTAAGGAAGTAATTGGTATCAGTAACCGATACCGATACCGCTGCCTAGGCCAAATGGAAGGTATTAATTGGCCATAATGGCTGTTGTTGTGTTTATAAATAATCTGATTTTCGCCAGAGTCAGCCAACTGGTGGGCTTTTGGCACTCTCCGAAGAGTGCAACGAACGCGATTCGCACTCCCCACACTCGATGCGAGACTTAATATTATTATAATTATTACTGTCTTTTGTTGCTGTTGCTGTTGTTGCTGCTACTCGTATTTGTTTTGTTTACGCGAGTTTGCGAGTTTTTTTTTTGGCCGTCTTATCAGTCGCGACTGTCGTTTGCCAAAAAAAAGAAACAAAACAAATTTGCGCGTGGTTAATGTTATTTTATTTGTAGATCCCACACACCCACCTGAGGCAAAAGGTGTTAAACTTTGCGAATGGGAAGAAATTTAATCTTAACTAAGGCGCGCATTTTAATATTTAGTAGACAAATCGAGTTGATGTCATTTTTAAGAGAAATTCTGTTCTGATTACTAAACAATTATAAATTAATTGGAAATTCATTTCAATTATAACCTTAAATGTACATAAACTAGAGGCTTTTATTAACTGTGGGCAAAGTGCATCTTAATGGTATCAAATAATTTACTGAAGAGTTCATTAAAAATAAACTTTAACAAATCACAGAAATTATTTCACTGAAATTTTCAAATTAACCGCCAGCGCCTGAATACGAAACGCCACCTAGGGCGGTTGACAGCGCCATCTATGCAGCCAATAAACGAAGCTCGTACCATGGTTGCGTGCAACAGCACAGTGTACAACTTAACAGTGGATGTTAATAATTCTAGAGCAGTGGTAGCACTGTTCAAATTGTGGCCGTTAAATTTAAAAATAACAAATAAATGGAATATCTGTTTTATTAATCAATATTCATTGGAAAAGTTGTTAATATTTTTTATAAGTGAACTTAAATGCTTTCTTTTTATTAATACAAGAAAGAGGTCAGCATGAGAGCACACAAACTTTGAACAGTATAGAGAACTCCAGAAAACTGCACTCCGCTTTCAGTACTGAATTTTTTATGGAATTAATTCAGATTGAATGAAAAGTTTTGAATACTCAAACAGATTGAGTGTGAATGAATGAATGATCTGTCATATAAACTAACAAATAACTAAGTAAATTGTGAGCTTATCTAACACATATCAGCTATCTAGATGAATAAAACTCAGCCCTTAGTGTACTTACATCATTTGGATGTAGTAAAGACAACTTTAGGAAACGAATAATAGTTGCTTAATAATATAATAATATTTATTATTATTTGCTCGATGAAAATTAAAGTGCCTGTCTTGATAATTGGAGACTCAGCCATTCGCTTTTCAAGAAAGCTCATGAAACCGTATCCATTTTCGACAACTGCATCAGAAGAGCAATGGACATTTAATTATAAAGCAAGATTTCGACGCAAAGGTAAAGGTCTTGATAGTCATTCAAAAAACAATGCTATCATTGAAATGTGCTGCTGCATACTTCACAACATACTGCGCTATCAACGAAAATTGGAAGATTCCTCCAGATGAGCTTCGGCAGCAGCCAGATCAAAGTTTGATATCTGCTAATTATAACGAGCATGGAACTGCGGGTACTCGGTGCTATTGCAAGATCCCAGCTCTTAGCCGCATTTAATCATATTTTCGAAACAGGAGTTGCTCCTGACAGCTTTAAAAGAATTGTAATCTTCCCGATTTTCAAAAAAAGGAACGAAATGCGAATTATAGAGGAATATCCTTTCTCAATGCGATGATGAAGGTCTTTACATCAGTTCTGCTATCTCGTCTAACTAACTGGATTAAAATGCACGATATCTTAGGGGAATACCAAGCTGGATTCAGAGAGGGCAACTCTACAGTAGACAGTATTTTTACATTGACGTTGATTGCTAAACAGTTCCTGGGACAAAAGAGAAAAATGTTTACTTTTTTTGTAGACTTTAAAGCTTCGATACGATTGATAGACGTAGTCTTTATCTAAAGCTAAGTAATGTTGGAGTATCGACCAAGTTTCTTGCCATAATAGAAAGCATTTGAAGCTTAAATAAGACGACTATATGGCTTGGAATCCAACTTTCAGAATGGTTCGAAACGAATGCTGGTGTAAAGCAGGGGTGCTTGGTGAGTCCACTACTATTTGCACTGTACGAGGTGTGTTCAAAAAGTATCGCGAATTTTGAATTTTCGCGGGTAACGTATATTCGAATTTCGATTTTTTTGTGGCGTTATGTTGGTACTCATGTCTCTTACTTATGCCGACAAGCTCGGCCATTTTGAATGTTCACTTAATTGTTGACAGCTGCTTTGCTTCGATTTTTACCTATTCAAAAAAATGGATCAAAGAACCTGTATCAAATTTTGTGTGAAAAACGAAATTAAGTGCGCGGATGCATTCCGAATGTTGACTGTGGCATACGGAGAAGCTACCTTGGACCGAAGCAACGTTTATCGGTGGTACAAAATGTTCTCAGAAGGCCGAGAAGATGTGAACGACGAAGAGCGTGCCGGACGCCCGAGCACTTCAACAACAGACGAAAAAATTAATGAAGTGGAGAAAATGGTATTGGCCAATCGTCGAATCACCGTTAGAGAAGTTGCTGAGGACCTAAACATATCGATTGGCTCGTGCCATTCGATTTTTATCAATGATTTGGGCATGAGACGGGTCGCCGCGAAATTCGTACCAAAATTGCTCAATTGCGACCAAAAACAGCATCGCATGAACATTGTTAATGAGATGTTAAACTCTGTCCGCGACGACCCAAATTTGCTCCAGAGGGTCATAACTGGTGACGAATCGTGGGTTTATGGTTATGACGTGGAACCCAAAGCTCAAACATCTCAATGGAAGCTGCCGCACGAGCCAAGACCGAAAAAAGCGCGCCAAGTTCGGTCGAATGTGAAAGTTTTGCTGACAGTTTTCTTCAATTGCAGGGGCGTGGTGCATCATGAGTTCTTGCCACAGGGAAGAACGGTCAATAAGGAATATTACCTGCAAGTTATGCGCAATTTGCGCGAAGCAATCCGCCAGAAACGCCCGGATTTGTGGAAGAACTAAAATTGGCTTTAGCACCACGATAACGCCCCTGCTCACACATCGTTGCTTGTGCGCGACTTTTTGGCCAAAAACAACACACTAATGATGCCGCAGCCACCGTATTCCCCAGATCTGGCCCCCTGTGACTTTTTCTTGTTCCCTAAACTGAAGAGGCCCATGAAAGGACGACGTTACGCTACGCTTGGCGAGATAAAGACGGCATCGAAGGAGGAGCTGAACAAGATAAAAAAAAATGATTTTTTGAAGTGCTTCGAAGATTGGAAAAACCGTTGGCACAAGTGTATAATATCTCATGGGGATTACTTTGAAGGGGACAAAATAGATATTCATTAATAAATAAATAATTTTTGAAAAAACACAAAATTCGCGATACTTTTTGAACACACCTCGTATGTGGATGATATTGCCGCGAATCTTCCCGGAGATGTAGATTTTGGATCTGAACGAATCAAGGTTCTGATGTATGCCGACGACATGGTGTTATTGGCGGAAACTCCTCAGCATACGCAACAAATGATTGATGCTCTAAGTAGTTACTGTCAGACGTGGAGTCTCCAGATAATCATCGAGAAGTCAAAAATGATGGTAGTGAAGGATGGAAGAGGACGTAGGGCCAGAGCGGGTGAATGGACACTAAATGGAGTTTTGCTAGAAACAGTAAAGGAGTACAAATACCTCGGCGTGTTACTGACTTCCAATATGTCATTTAAGAAACATTTGGCACAGAAATTGACAGACGCTAAAGTCGCTATTAATAACACTTGGAAGCATCTTCTTGGGAAAAAGAAAGTTAACAACAGCACCACATCCAGGACTATTTTGTGTTATGCGGCCCCAGTCTGGGGATTTAGCAGATTCGAAGATGTAGAGCGATTGCTTCGCTTCTACATTAAAAAGATCTTTTACCTGCCCCTAAATACTCCAAATTACGCCATATACTGAGAAACAGGACTACCTACAATGTACCAATACACCCTGCAGCTGCACTTTAACTATATTAGCAAAGCTATGCTGACGGACTCTTCACGGCTCCCAAAAATTATAGTCGAACAACTTTTGGTCGAGAGATCACAGTTCTTCCTTGAATGGGATATTATGGCAAGAGACAGCATAAGAACATATGAAAACGACAGCAGAAACGAGGGAGGAAGTCGAAGTGTTATTCGAAAGGAGTGAGACTCGAAAATTCTACCAAAAGATTAGGCAACTAACCGAAGGTTTTAAGCCCAGAGTCACACTATTGAAGGACGAGCACGGAAATCTGGTCAGAAATCCGGAAGTGGCACTAGACAAATGGAGAAACTATTTCTCTAACCTGCTGGGAGGTGATGACGAACACAATGCCGCCTCTGGGGAAGTAGCGACACCACCAATCGATAACATAGAGATAGATCCGCCGGACCATAATGAAGTCTTGTTAGCCATAAAAAGGCTAAAAAATAATCAAATCTGCTGGCGCTGATGAGCTGCCTGCTGAATTGTTCAAGACTGGCGGTGAGGAGCTGGTAAGGTGCATGCACCAACTCCTATGCAGAGTATGGTCCGAAGAAAGCATGCCAGAAGATTGGAACCTAAGTGTACTCTGTTTAATATTTAAAAAAGGAAACCCTGCGGTTTGCGCCAATTACCGCGGGATCAGTCTCTTTCCCATCGCATTTAAGATTCTATCATTCATCCTATGTGAACGTCTAAAGCCGAGAATAAGTGAACTGATTGAACCTTATCAGTGTGGCTTTAGACCTGGCAAATCCACCACGGACCAGATATTCACATTGCGACAAATCCTGGAGAAGACCCAAGAGAGAAATATCGACACCCACCACCTTTTTGTTGACTACAAAGCCGCCTTTGACACGCCGATAAGGTCAAAGTTCTTTGAAGCCCTGTCTACCTTTGGTATTCCAGCAAAGTACGTTCGACTTTGCATGATGACGTTGAGAAGCACACAAAGCTCCGTCAAAATAGGTAAAGAACCTGCTCCGAGCCTTTCGATACCAAAAGAGGTTTTAGGCAGGGTGATACCTTATCGTGCGACTTCTTTAATCTGCTGATGGAGTACATACTGCGCCAGTGCCCAAATGCTAACAGAACGGGCACCATCTTTTACCAGAGATAACATGCTACTTGCATATGCCGATGATATTGACATCATCGGCAAAAGCGAATCTGTCGGTAAGCAACGGTGCGTTCTCAGAGATAGAGAAGCAGTCAAAACTTATGGGCTTAGCGGTAAATGAGGATAAGACGAAGTACCTACAATCAACGCGCAGTGAGTCTACGCTTGGACAATCTGTTGCAATGGGAGACTACAACTTCAAGGTTGTTAAGGAATTTGTCTACCTCGGAACGACGATAACCAGCGACAACAACATCAGTCTGGACATCCGAAGAAGAATAACTCTTGCAAACCGATGTTACTACGGGCTTAGTAAGGAGTTCAAGAGCAGAGCCCTCTTTCGGAAAACGAAAATTGCGCTATACAAGTCGCTTATCATCCCAGTCCTGCTATACGGCGCAGAAGCATGGACAATGTCATCAAAGGATGAGGCGGCAATTGGCGTGTTCAAGAGAAAAGTTCTTCGGAGGATTTATGGACCTGTAAAAGTTAGCGATGAGTTCCGCACCCGTATGAACCACGAACTGTATGAGCTCTAAGGGGACACTGATCTAGTCAAGCGCATAAAATAACAGCGGCTGCGCTGGCTTGGACATGTTACTCGTATGGATGAAGAAGCTCCAGTAAAAAAAGTGTACAGGCGGAAGGCGAACGAATTAGGGAAAGCAGGAGCTGTGGGACGACCGAAACTTAGTTGGGGAAAACAGGTGCTGGAAGACATAAAGGCGCTGAAACTGAACAACTGGTGCCAGCTCGCACAAGACAGAGGCGAGTGGCGGGCATTAATAGCAACGGCCGAGACCGTCAAACGGTTGTGATAGACATATCGGGCCAAATAAGAAGAAGAAGTTTGTCCACCCGCCTATAAATCCTAATTCTTCCAACGATATGGCCATCTCCATATAAACGTGCGAGTTTTTTCGTGCAGCTATATGCTCCTGCCACAGTTCTATTAATTGGCAGAGCTCCATTTGAGTCGACTCGAAGTGCCTTTCAAAATTTACATAATAACCATAGATTATCCAAAAAAAAAAAACACTACTTACTTGATTCTATGCCCGAAATTTGAATTCCGTTTGAATTTTCCGTTATTTTTTTTATAGAATGTGGTGGACTGAAAAGTAACGATTAATTTTTAAGTGGAACGATGTGAAATAGGAACATCCTACAAATATGTTGAAATGGATGACAAAAAATGGGCACGGCAAAACCTTATGGAACATCTTGCTTCAAGATGTTAGATGTTAGATGTTGCTCTGTGGAAGTAGGCTATTACTTGTTTTTAAATAAATTTATATAAATTTTCTCCCTTTCAAAAAGTAGGCCGTTTGTTTGATTTCAACCCTGTCGTCAGTTTTCCTTATGTAAACTAGCTACTAGTTATTCAGTCGTCGGAGTCAAAAGCTAAGAATCAGACAAATTCTCTAAAAAAAAACATAATTTTTGGTAATTTTTTTTCAACGCTTTGTCTACCTTTAGAGAAAATGTCTTCGTTGCCAATAAAGTCCTGGATTCTGCAGCTGCGCGAGTGGGCCAGCTCGCCCGTTACCATTATAGCCGTGACCTGTCTAGTGGGCTATTTGACCTTTGTGCGTAACCGCCGCCAGTATCCCACTTACGATGACAAAGACTACGAAGAGGCGGGACATGTGAAGCTACCCTTACCGTTAAAGGACTTGCGGCTGTCTAAGAAGGAACTGGCCTTGTATAATGCCCACCACAAAGATGCCACATATTTAGTGGCATTAAAAAATACTGTCTATGATGTGTCCAGTGGCGCATGTGACTTTGGGCCCAATGGCAAATACGAAGAGTTAGCTGGTACAGAGATATCTAGTTTTATAGAAAAAATGGCGCACTATGAGGTACGTGATATAAACACTCTTACGAATGAATGGAAGATCATGCTTGAAGATCATTTCTATGTGGCGGGTGTGCTAATTGAGGAGGACGACGAAGGAAACAAATCACCACAAATGGCGGAGAAAAATGAGAACGAACTGGCCGTGACTCCTCCCTACTCTGACGATGAGGAATCTGTACAAACTGCCCGGAACAATCCGATTGATAAGGTTGAAGATGTTGGACAGGGCGATGGCGTTCTCGTTGATGGCTCCGCATTTAATGATGATTGCTCTGATACCACTTTTGGGTGGAATGAGTCGGATGTAACTATGGTAGCTCATTAAGCCATAAATTTCACTTTCAAGCCATCCAAATCCGTCCAAGTGGCAGCCTATCATAAGCCTCATATATGAACTGAAGTCCTCCTACAAAATCAACATCAACAACAACAGCAACATAAATAAATATATATCTGCAGAAAGCACTTGGTTTGTTGTTATTCTGGTAGTCCAGTCGGACTTAACTGCATGCCAGAAGCTCATCCCGTAAACAACTTTTGCCACTGGGAAGTAGTTGGAAAAAACCTTCAATCTTCCTTTCGCTTTTGTATATAGGCGAAACGCAGCAGGAACTGTTCTATTAGAAGCGACGTTTGCATGGGTTGTGGTTAGTTCAACTTTGTAAAAACGCTCGGCTGTCTCTGCCTCATGCTGCACGCATGCCTTTAGAAGGGACGTTTGCATCCTATGCTGATTTTATGCCTTCCAACATACGGCAAAAAGAATATGTTTGAAAAAAGCGAACGGTCGTCTATCGTTCGGGCCTCATTTCGCATATTGGTTTCCAATAGCACGGGTGCTGCATGCGTGCCATTAGAAGGGACGTTTGCTTGTTGTGCGGACTTCTTCGCTTCTAACCTACTGCCAAATGGAACGTGCATCAGTTTTCATACAGATTTTTCTATCACACTGCAAAAGTTGGTAGTGCTTTCTTCCTAGTAAAACGAAGTGTGCCATAAGGCATTCTTTTGGGAATCACGTTCCGACAAATCCGACTGGGTGTATGCATATATCCATTACCAATTTTAATGCGTGTTCAATAAGGCTCAATAGGTTGTGGGGGAGGGCGGGCGGTCGTCAGACCTATCTTTACCTATAGAGCGCTGGTATGGTGGAAGGTGGCCAACACCAAAATCCCACCTAAGCAACTTCCATAAGGATCCCTGCGATCTACCCCCCAGGCGGCCCTGAATGTAATTCTGAACCTGGAACCAGTAGACTATTTCCTGAAGTATGAATCTCTGGGAACTGAAACTTATTAAAGCATCTACCTCAGGCCACAGCAGTATCCTACAGGAGGTTGGAATAAATGCAGAGGCAAAGGTAAGCGACAACTGCATTCCAGTTCAGAAATGGAACGACAACTTTTGAACTTGGTTCCCGGAGAGAGAGAAATGGAAGCAAAACACTACCGTCAGGGAGAACGAGTTTTCTATCTATACAGACGGTTCGAAAACGGAAGAAGGCACAGGAGTAGGCATCTTCTCGGAAGAACTTGCGACACAGCTCTCATACCGGGTACCGAACTGGTGTAGCGATTTCCAAACAGAGATTTATGCCGTCTGGCGGGCGGCCAAATTGATATACACTCTGGAGGAAACTCCAAAGAACATTTCAAACTTGGTCGACAGCCAGGCAGCCAATAAGGCTCTGTCATCAAACGCCACAAAGAGCAACCTAGTCCGCAGTAAGGCGATAGCACTGAACCAAACCACAGCACCACACCCGCTGGGACCTGGCAGTCGACGAGTGCGCAAGGAATGGTTCAGCGCTGCCAGTGACACAAGCGGTAACGGCCATTCAAAGACCCCTGCAGGAAATCATGGCAGAAGTACAGTTGAAGGGCAAAACGACAATGGGACCTTGCACTCGGTTGTAACATCTCCCGATCACTCTGGCCAAGATACTAACCCAAAAGAACTTCCCAACTCCTACTTTTTAGCAAGAACAGAATTAGAACTATGAGGGGTCATAACGGGGCACTGCACCATTGGTCATATGGCCTTTCAGGATGCGCGTGCCCCACCATGACTACTGTCGTAGTTGTGTGAATGAGGAGGAAACAGAAATCATCAAACACCTTCTTTGCGACTGCCCTGCACTTCTCAGGAAACGCACCCTGCATCTGGGCAAACCATTCTTCGAAGACCTGGGCAGTTTGGCAAATGTGCCCCTAGAAGACCTGGCTCTTTTAGTGGATTCCTCAAAATGGTTTAAATATAGAGCATGCGCAAAACCTGACCGTCAATTCCCACTACCCCCCTCCATTTCCCAAACCTTTTCCCCCCACATTAGGTATCACAATGGGCCAAAAGGGAAACTTCTTCGGAAGATAGGAACTCTCCTGTGGTTATGGGGGCGTATGTAGCTTACTGCGTCTCAAGTCGACTCACACCTTCACGTGGTAACCCCTGGTAACAGAGCAATGCATCCGCAAAACTGCTGGCTAACGTAAACGGCGATCCTACCCTGGGACAAATAGAGGGCGTTACTTCGGGCTTGGCACCCGTTTCTCGTCTATTACATCTGTCAATGAAAACTAAAACAATGCCTCGGATCGGACTAGTTTTGTATACAATTGCAGTTTGTTTTTCTAAATAAGACTACTTTTCGGACCTTACTTTCAATGGCTGAGTAAATTTAACCGATGTACCTCAAAGGATTTTTGTTTCACGCAGCACTTTAAAAAATATAGACAATGCTTAAAGCATTTTAAATAAAATAAATAATAAAAAAAAGTATGCCACCACGGGGACTTGATCCCACAACCTCGGCATATTGGAAAAATAGTCTTCCCACTAGGCAACAATACTTCCACAATTTCTCAGTCGATTGGACACATATATTAAATATGTACATTTTTTCCTATGGAAAAAATGTTACATATTTTTTGATATGTGATAAAATGTGACAATATGTTCATATTTGCTATAGTGGAAATAGGCTATAAGACTACTTTTTGGACTTTACTATATAAATGTCTGATTTCGACCAAGCTTGGTGAAATCATGGAAAAGCATAATACACTGTCAATTACGAAATTTGGAGGCGATCCCATTTAAAACAAAAAAGTTTTTCTTACTAAAACTTTTTTTTCGTCCGATCATTCATACTGCAGCTATATGCTATAGTCATCCGATTTTGATAAAACTTTGTAGAAATGTGTTTAAGTATATAAAATAAGAATATGCCAATAAAAAGGACGTTTTCATTAAAAACAAAAAAGTTTTCCTCACTCAAACTAGTCTTTCGACCTATGTGAGCTATATGCTATAGTCATCTGATTTCAACCAACCTTTGTAGAATTGTGTAAAAGTATATAAAATAAGTGTATACCAATGATAGGGACGTTTTCATTAAAAACAAAAAAGTTTTTCTCACTAGAACAAATTTTTCGACCGATCGTTCCTATGTGAGCTATATGCTATAGTCATCCGATTTCAACCAACCTTTGTAGAATTGTGTAAAAGTATATAAAATAAGTGTATACCAATGATAGGGACGTTTTCATTAAAAACAAAAAAGTTTTCTCACTAGAATTATTTTTTCGACCGATCATTCCTATGGGAGCTATATGCTATAGTAATCCGATTTCGATCAAACTTATTGAAATCATGTGAAAGGATTGTTAACTAAGAAATACGTATTCTGGAGGCGTTTCCATTAAAAACAAAAAGATTTTCTCACTAAGACTAGTTTTTCGCCCGATCGTTCCTATGACAGCTATATGCTATAGTCATCCGATCTGGCCGGTTCCGCCAAATATGCAGCGTATTTGTACCAAAAGACTTTGTGCAAAGTTTGGTGTGGATACCTTTTAAACTGACGGAGGAGATATCATAGAAACTGACAGACGGACAGAAGGGCAGACGGACAGGCCTAAATTAACTCAGCTCGTCGTGCTGATCAAGAATATATATGTATACTTTATGTGGTCGGAGAAGCTTTCTTCAATGCGTTACAAACATGCGGACAATTTAATAATACCCTATAGTCTTTCGATCCGGCCGGTTCCGACAAATGTGCAGCGTATTTGTATTAAAAGACTTAGTGCAAAGACTGGTGAGGATAGCTTTAAAACTGGCGGAGGAGATCGCATAGAAACAGACAGACGGACGGACGAACAGACGGACAGGGCTAAATCAACTCAGCTCGTCATTCTGATGAAGAATATGTATACTTTATGTGGTCGGAGAGGAAACCTTCAATGCGTTACAAACATCCGCACAATTTTATAATACCCTCTGCAAGGGTATGACAAGGATATTAAAAAATATTCATTTAATGATTTTCGTATCCATTTGGAATGGATATGTCTTAAATATCCTATTAATCTTTCAAAGGAGCTGAAAATCGTCCAAAGGATGACCAGTTTTCATATCCTTTGGACGATTTTAAGCTCCGTTGGATGATTGAAAGGATATTAAAGATGATTAAACGGATATTTAAGGGGGTCTTCTCATTCAAAACCCGTTTTTTGGACCCTTTTTAAAAAAATTCTTATTTGAAAACGCAAAGAATAATTGAAAACTTTTTTTATTTATTGTATTACAAAAGGTTCAAAGTAAATAAAAAAATTTTTTTTGCCTCGATACAAGGGCTGTTCAAAAAGTAATGAGACTTCAAAGTTGGTGGTGAAAAAAAAGGTGTCGTCACGGCGGCCACGATTCCGGGTCTCCGGAGCGTCCGAAATGAAAAAAAAACGGGGTTATAATCAGTATAGATGTAATTCTCGGCTGAACCTCAAACTTAATTTTGCGATTTTTTTTTGACAAAATGGCGGCCATTCAAAAAAAAAATTTCAATTTCGGGCTTTTTTTTTGTAGTTTAGTGTAAAAAAAAAATAGTAAAAAATTTTTTTAAAATTATGGTCGAGGTTCAGCCGAGAATGGTGACAATTCTGCGTCGATTCCACTTTGTTTCATGAAAATCGGTTCAGTTGAACTGGAGATATCATGGCCGCCAGTTCGAAAAACGTGGTTTCGAGATAAACGCGTTTAAAGTTTGAAGTAATTTTTTTGGAAAAAAAAAATCAAAAATGTTTAAATGCAGTTTTAAAGAGCTGACAATTCTCCGTCGAATTCACTTTGTTTCATCAAAATCGGTCCGGTAGAACCGGAGAAAACTTAACGCATAGGTCAAAATACGAGGGTTTAAAAAAAGTTGCTCAATGAGAAGACCCCCTTAAGTTTGCAGTTGCTTGGGAATTTAGGTCACATTGGGTCACTAAAAGGACTATATCTCCTAAACTAATTCGAGTTTTCGAAAATCCTTTTGGGGGGATATTTTTGAATATCCAAGCTATAAATAAATGCAAAAAAAAAAAGTCGAAAAAAAAAGTTGCTCAATGAGAAGACCCCCTTAAGGGGGAATATACATGTAAACTGTTAAAAATTAGGTATTTTTCATGTTTTTTTTTTAAGGAGATAATCAAGCAATCATCGTGGCACTGCGGATTTATTTTAAGGTGGTATAAAAGATGTTACACAAATTTTTTCATAAAAAAATTTTACAAAATGGCGGACTTATGACGTTTGTGCCACAGCGTCTCGATCTTTCAGTTTCCCGGTTATGGACAGGCTAGAGCTCGTAATTCGTGTCTGAAATCAAAAAAACAAAAACTATTTGTTTTTATTATAAGTTTATCTTCTATTTGAGAATAAAACCCCTGAAAGAAATAATGGCATAAAAATTAAATACAGTTTTGAACAAAAAGTGGTAATTCACAGGAAAGAAGATTTCATTTCCTACCCCTTGGAAAATAATAAAAAGATTTGTTGTACAAACATGTGGGCTCAAATGGAAGAGAATTTAATACTGAAGAGAATAAGCTTTGATTCACTCCGATATGTTGCATAGTTTTTGGTAAATCGTGTCCATAAGAAAGAAAAAAACGCAAAAATGTAATGTGGAGAAAAAACCGTTTACCTTTGCGTTCTACGCTCGAAGCCAAATTTAGTTCCTCGCTTACATGCTCGATCTGAGCCACTTAGAGATCGAATTCAAATTTAAAATTTTCACAGCATATTCTCCAGATGATAAACTATTTTTTAAAGAAAAAAAAATGTTGGTCATTTACATGTATATCCCCCCTTAACACATATCCTTTCCAAATGGATCTTTTTGGATTTTTTTTCTGTTTCTGTTTCTCTCGACCTCGTCGTATTCCATGATACCCCAAACTTAGGCTCCGTAGCACATTAAGACCTAACTGCTGGCTCAAAAAGTTGATACTTAGTGCTGATTGATCTTTTTTTTTACTTAGTAGAGAATCGCATATACAGTTAATAGCCACCTTCGCATTTTTAAGCTTTTCTTGCAAATGATATTTAAACTCCGCATTGTGATATATCCAAACTCCCAGATATTTGTAGTTTTTGACTACTTCCAACTCAGTCGATTCTAGCTGCCAGTTGTCATTTAGGGCTAGTCTCCTCCAGTGCCTCTTAAAAATTAGGACCTTGGACTTTTCCGTGTTTACTTAAATGCTCCACGTTTTGCAATACGCCTGAAGCGCATTTATAATTTTTTGCATTTTAGCCGGAGACTCTGCAAACACCACAATATTCATCCACGTACAAATGACATTGTTGCACTTATTTTCAGTCGGGTGGGACGTGCATCTAGTTTTCTAAGCTTGAAAATCTTTGTATCAGTATCGTAAAGTATTTTATTTGTATTTGCCCCTAAAAACTGTCAACCCCCCATCAAAATGACTCACAGCTAGCACATCTCTTCGCCAGGGAAAAAAGAAAGCAGTCGAAAACCTTAACTACGTTTTGGCATGCGAATGCGATCGATCGATCGATTGCATAGTGACTGACCCAAGCAACCAACCGACCAACCTACCAACCCGGCTGACTGTCTGACTGACAGAATGCCTGAACGCTCCTGCGACAAACGCATTGATTGAAATAGTTTATTTGCAGCCTCGACCCGGCACTGCTGGACGATTGTTTTTTCCTTCATATTATTTGTGATGTTGGCAGAGCGCAGAGATAATGATGACGAGCTGCTGCTGCTGCCGCTGCCCGTGCTCCTCCTGTTCCTGTGCTGTGCCTTACCTGAAACGCCATAGAGTGCCTGCGACTGATTGGGATGCCTTGGGATGCGACGTGCGCAGAATTGACATTTTGTGTGCATTTGTGCACAGTGGGCGCGATAAGGTCGTGTCCAGTTCCCATTCCCAGTCCGCTCTGCTCTGGTTTCCAGGCAAAAGTGCACAAATTAAAAATGCTCCACAATTGCAGATCGATCGAACGCGACAGCTTCGTCTGTGGAATTTTCATATGAGCGCTTGATTTCAGTAAAATTACATACTTGTAATTTTAAAATGCTGCCGAGAGTGCCGCAGAGAGTTGAACGCAGCACAAAAAAAAAACAATCACAGAAGTTGAAGAATTTTAACCCCAACGCAAAGACTCGAGATCGAGTCCAAGTTGGAGTCCGAGTCAGAGTCGTTGTTGTATTCCAACTGATCACTTACGCACATTTTATCACAGCCAGCCTGGAGACATCGACAGCGGCTACAGCAGCTTGGAGACTACCTACCTCCCCCTACTCCAACTTGAACTGCTGCTGCTTCATCGTTTGACAATAAGTGGAAAAAAATACAAGTAAATACGCCTGGGTGGTTGAGAGTGATCGATACATGGGATACCTTACTTCTGAGATATAACATAACTTACATATATTTGTATAAGCCCATCTTAATGAGTTTGTTCCAATTTACTGGACTACAGCTACAGTCATACCCAATTCACGAATTAGCGAAGCCCGAAATTATGTTAGCTTCATTAGTTGAAGAGAATGCGGGTCGGAACCGAAAGGATTTTATGATTCTTGGGATGAGAATAATTAATAATTCCGATTGTTTTATCAGGCCCAGAACGTTTCAAGTTCTTATTAGGTATACAAAAACGTTTTAAAGGGTTAAAAATTTGTTACAAATTCATTTTTCGAAGTATTGTCCATCGGAAGGGATCTGCAGGTGGGGTAGGACATCCCATTGCAGCATTTTAAGGTATGTTTTGACCCACTGCGCAACATGTATCCGTGAGTTGTCATGTTGCAAAATTACCTTGTTGTGCTAGGTTTCTGGTTTTAAGCGTCGATTTTGGCGTATGCACGGGCGGCCCGTATGATTTTCTGCGCTTGAGGCTTTCGTAACGAACCCATTTTTCATCACCAATCATAATACTATGCAAAAATCTTTTTTTTCTGACAAGTGAAAATCCTTGGCTTCAATTCACCCGACACCCTACATTTTGGATCATTTCCATCGCTTTTAAGAGAACAGATATGGCTTATTGAGTCACTCCCAATGCTTTTGCGAGTTCTCTTGATTTTGGCACAAGACATCATCCGATTCGGCATTCTCAAACTTTTCTGACCGGCCTTTGCGCTCTTTGTCATCGGTATTAAAATCGCCACTTCTAAAACGTTCATACCAAAACTGACATGAAGCATATTCTCCGAAATTTTCTAGCAGCAATCAGCTGGATTTTTCTTCAAATAAAAGCAGAAAAGTAAACTTTCCCGCAAATTGTGTTTTGTTGGCACAAAAGTGCAACAAGACATATTCGAAGCACACAAAAACTATTTTGATTTCGCTTCAGCGAAACGACACATGCGGAAAAAGAAAGGCGAATGATGAGGCTAAAAACGAAGTTGGTTGTAACATTGTAAAATTCGTAGTAATACTAGTGACTCCACCTTTAAAAAATCCTTTCAAACATTTTTGTACAGGTAATATTATTACCATAATATAGCAAAACATATGTTCAAATTCAGTTCAAAATTCATTCTTATGTTGACTTTTTTAACTTTCTCTAAAATGTTGACTACAAACGTTCTAAGAGCGGTAAAAGTATCATCTTGGAAGTGTAGTAGATACGTGTAAAAATACTAAAAATAGAGGAAAATTTACTTCGGCTCGGCCGAAGTTTTATATACCATTGCAGCCTCCATTGAAAACAAAAAGAGTTTTTCTAACTAAGACTTCTTTTCGGACCTTACTTTTTTATGGAAGCTTTACTATATAGATGTCTGATTTCGACCAAACTTAGTGTAATCAGTGAAAAGCATAATAAACTAACAATTACGAAATTTGGAGGCGATCTTATTTAAAACAAAAAAGTTTCGTGCTGCAGCTATATGCTATAGTCATCCGATTTTCTGACCATACTTTTCTATAACAGCTAAACTATATAGATGTCCGATTTCGACCAAACTTTGTGAAATCCTGGGAAAGTATAGCAAACTGAGGAATACGAAGTTTGTAAGCGATTCCATTAAAAACAAAAAGTTTTTCTCACTAAAACTATTTTTTCGACCGATCATCACTATGACAGCTATATGCTATAGTCATCGAATTATGACAAATCTTTGTAGAATTATGTAAATATACATATAATAAATAACTGCCAATGATAGCTAAGAGCTAGGAGGCGTTTCCATTGAAAAAAAAAACTTTGTCTCACTAAAACTAGTTTTTCGACCGATCGTTCCTATGACAGCTATATGCTATAGTTATACGATCCGGCCGATTCTCTCTACTTTTCGATGACAGGTCCGACTTCGACCAAAATTGGTGGAATCATGTGAAAGCATAGCAAACTAAGATATACGAAGTTTGGAAGCGTTTCCATTGAAAACAAAAAAGTTTTTCTCACCAAAATAGTTTTTCGACCGATCGTTCCAATGACAGCTATATGCTATAGTAATCCCATCCGGCAGGTTCCGACAAATGAGCAGCGTATTTGTACCAAAAGACTTCGTGCTGAGTTTGGTCAAGATAGCTTTCAAACTGACGGAGGAGATAGCATAGAAACAGACGGACGGACATGGCTAAATCAACTCAGCTCTCTCAGAAGAAGTCTATAGGAAGAAGGTGAAACTTTTTTATGTCTCAAAAAATGGAACTGGTTCAGGTTCAGCTTTTATTTCTAAGTAGATTCAGTTCATGATGAGTCCTGTATGATTCATCCCTCAGAAATGATAGAACTATGGAATTTGAAAAGACTGAATCAGTCTCTGAAATACGATGGTGAGAGCTTTAGTCGCCTTGTAAGAACTACATTTGGGCATTTCCGCCAAATGGTTAACCAGGGCCGAACAATAAAATGCTTATTGACATCGAATTTTTTTTGTGTATTGTTATAGAAAATTGTGAAAATTTTTATAATACATATAGCCCATCTCTTAGCATATCTCAGTTGGTTTAATGGGGAAATTGGCCTGAAAACTTAAAAATGTTATTTTTTCACTTTACGCAACTTTTAAATTTAATTACTTAATTACTTTACTTTAATTAATTACTTCTATATTTAATTATGTTACATTCAAAACATATGTTAAGGTTTCACACATTCTACAAAAATTCTTTATTGCAATCAATTAAGGGGACAAAAATGAGATGAGACCAAAAAATAGGGGAAAGTTAACTTTGGCTCGCCCGAAGTTTTGTATACCCTTGCAGTTTGTTTTTCTAATTAAGACTACTTTTCGGAACTTACTTTTCTTTGGGAGCTATACTATATAGATGTCCGATTTCGAGCAAATTTAGTGGAATCATGGAAAAGCATAAAAAACTAACAAGTACATTTTTTTAAGGCGATTCCATTTAAAACAAAAAAGTTTTTCTCACTAGAACTTCTTTTTCGACCGATCATTCATACTGCTGCTATAAGCTACAGTCATCCGATTTTGACTAAACTTTGTAGAATTGTGTTAAAGTATATAAAGAATATATAAGCCAACGTAAGAGACGTTTCCATTGAAAACAAAAAGCTTTTCTCACAAGAACTAGTTTTTCGACCGATCGTTCTTATGGCAGCTATATGCAATAGTCACCGATTCCAACCAAACTTAGTAAAACATGGGAACGGATAGTAAACTAAGAATATTCTCTGTTTCCTAAAAATTTTTTTTAATTATTTCACCGATCGTTCCTATGACAGCTACATGCTACAGTCATGCGATCCGGCCGGTTCCAACAAATGTGCAACGGACAGACGGATGGACTGACGGACAGGGCTAAATCAACTCAGCTCGTCATGCTGATCAAGAATATTTATACTTTATGTGGTTGGAGATGCTGTCTTCTATGCGTTACAAACATCCGGACAACTTTATAATACCCTCTGCAAGGGTATAACATGCTTGTAAATCGGTCAAGCCCGATAACATAATCTGTACATGTGAAGTGCTGCCCATCACCGTTGCGACTGGTGCTGCCCATAACTGTTTGGTGTCCTTGGCAGATCGATAAATAATCTTGATTAATAAATATGTCCAGACGAATCGAACCTTCTATCTATAAAACAGTGGAAGATATGACGTTTTTCCAATTTGCGGGTGCAGGAGGGGGCGTGGCAAAAATTTAAAATAAACTTGATCTGCCTGCAAGTATAAGAAGCATATGACCCATACAAGTCAAACCTCTATCTCTTACCATCTCTGAGATCTGTTTGTTCATACGGACGGATAGACAGACGGACGGATGGACAGACGGTCATGGCTAAATGGACACGGCTGTTGATGCTGATCAAGACTATATATCCTTTAAATGATCGGATATACTTCATTCTGCCTGTTACGTACGTTTGCACAAACTTAATATACTCTCTGTACCTTTGGCACAGAGAATAAAAAACGATTTCTTTACCTCAGTCTGGATTTTATAAAATTATTGCATATGATTTTCGATACAAACAGCAGAGGGGCATTCTCCTCTAAAAAGTTGCTCACATCCGTCCCTAAAAACGTAGCATACCCCTACCAGCTGATGGGTACCCCGTATAAAAAATAAGTTACCGTTCTACGCGCTGAAATTTGTTGTGCCATTCGACAACGGATCGGACGAGCAGCAGCAGATCGTCGATCCCAAGACTATGGCTTGTGGCCTGTCTGTGTGGATCTGGATGTTGGTCTGCGTCTGCCCCGTCTGCTCGTCTGCAGCCGCCGTCAGTTTTTGCCTTAGCCAGCCGATCGCTGGCAATCGATCAAGTATTTCGCGTACATTATCCGCAATGCGTGGGATAATTCTGTTCTAATTTGTAGAGCCTCCAAACTCCCAACCAACTGCAACTCGCTTAAAACTCAACTTCCATGCCAAGCACGCCTCACCACATTATTTCTTTTCATAATTAAATATTGACTGCTTAAAATGCTGGCGAGGAAGTTCTAACTGGCCAAAAGGGAACTGAATGGTGGAGCGGAGGGGCTGGGCGGCCGAACTTCCGTCCGTCGCTTGCACTTGTCACCACCGACGATGCATGCAAATGAGCCCACGCTCGAGAAGTGTAATCAGGTGAAATGGTCACGACCTGTTAATCGTTTTATGATTGTAGCGGTGCTTTTGTTTCCTGTAACCAGACGGAACGGTACTTTGCGGTAGGAAACAGAAGAATATGCCCCAGTCCACCCTTTTGGCTGCTTTTGTTTGTATTTTATTTAAATTGTAACGCACAGGAGTTGCAGTCAGCGACGTAAGTCTTCCATCCTGATCCGCTGGTTCCTTATGTGTTATTCATGAGCCACAAAAAAAAAACACCAACCATTGCTACCAATTGGCAATTGGTTCGACTTTAACTTGTTGGCGTTGGCGGTTTTCTCTTTCCTTGGACTGTTTGAATTGGAAATCAAAATCAGAGACTTGGTTAAGTGGTTCATTGTCACCCCAGTGCCCAATTAGACACCTGACGGGGAGTTTGTTTTGCATTTGTAATGCTGCATAGATAAGATGGCACTGAGGACAGGGGAAGACAGTTTGTTTTTAATGATGTAGAAAAGTGGGTCTTGTGGGTCATTCATGACTAAAACACACCTTACACCCAGTTACAGACACTCTATTTTTGTCACTGCCTAGAGTTGAATTTAGAAATGCCTGCCCTCCCTTTCAATAAGTTGTATCCAAACAATATTTTGAACTGAAAAACCAAGGTTCGAGCCCAATCATAACTTGTCACAAATTTCTAGCTAGATTTTCATTCTCAATGAGATAAAATCACACTGATACTAGTTAGCCCTGTCTTCTAGTAGACGGTTCAGAGAAAGCTGATTCTCCGAAAAACATTTGCTCATACCAAAAAGCTACATCATTCTTGACCAAATTTCCAAGTTGTACTAAAAATGAACAAAAATTTACATATTTCGACTATTTAAAACACTTTGGCTTATGGCAAATGCCCAAACAGGCCTAAAAATAGTCACAAAATGAAGCTGCATGGGCAATACACGAAAACAGCAAATCAAAATGTTCGAAATGGGAAATGGAACAAACATTTTGGGGATATAAATATCAACACTTGAATATATATGGTGTGTATGTATGAAGGTGAAGTCTGATTCTATGTCACATAGTTACCGTGTGACTGGTACTTCGGCTGGTGCTGAGGTATTTGGGGGCATTCTGCCAACCATCCTGGTTGGTTTTATGTGCACTTTAATATGAGACTTAAATTGCTTATATGCTGTAGTGATATTCAAGCCAGGATGTTGTTTGTTTTACTTTTGTTGCACATGAGCTCAAGCTTTACTTTTGTTGCACATGAGCTCAAGCTTTGGTCAACATCGGGAATCTTTCGGCTAGGGCTCGTCGGACGGCGAGGCTCTTTTGCTCAATGATGCAACTGGCTATCACACAAGAGAATATGTTGACCTTGCCTCTTACAGATGTTAATTCGACTTAGGAGATATTATTGGGTTTGATGTTCTCCCAATTTACCCACTCTACCATGTTAACATTTGATCTATACTTGCATGTTAACTTTAATTTATTTATCGATGCCAGCTATTCAGATACCCCCCATTAAGTTCATCTACTCCAAGATTCTCATTATTTTTTCTTCATTTAATGGCTAGACGAATTCACAATTTGGCAATCATTATCGTGGTCAAATATAGTGGCTTATGGATTACACAAAAAGGTTTCATTGAATTCTTACGAAAGTATTGGTAAGGCCATCTTAGGCAATTATAGTTTGAATAGGATCATAGCCAATACTGATATCTGAACCTTGTGGATCAATAATAATAAGCATTAAAATCAATTTTAACAGATAAATTTTAAACAAATATGCGGTAAATCATATAGCAGCATTACTCATTCCATAATCTTAACAAATATCCAATTAAAGCAGAGGCAGGCAAGAAATACATTCACATTTTTGCATTGGTGTGTGTGAGAGCAGCAAATTTCTCTCTTTTCCAGTAGCAACGACTGCGTCGCGAACACGTAACGCAGCGGAGCTTTAACAGTTTAAACCGTGTGTGTGGAAGCAGCGCTGCTTTGAGATTTTTCGTATGCACGCCAGATAGCAAGCTGCCGGCCCCTGAATTAAAGCGAAGTTGACGATCAAGTGAGCCCTAGCACGTGGCCTCAGGCCTTGTGTGCCTGCCTACGTTGCCTGCGCCTCCTATGGCGACTGCGATACCGATCCGCGCTACGAGTCTGTACTGTAGTGTACTGAAGATGGACTTCAATCCTACGCTTCTACAAATATAATGGATGTGCTCTAGCGGTGATGTCCTGTGCCTTTCGAGCAAGCTTATGCTGTTGCCTCGAACCGTCTCGTAACTCGCCGATGGCGACGCGAAATCGTTCAATATGGTCTACTAATATTTACCTGCTCAATCTCTCTAAGCTGACTATATATTGCTTTGATTACAGCTGGGTCTTTTAGTTATAAGTTGGTGATATTTGTTAAGTGGGCTCCTCCCACCCGACAATTTCTCGTATGTAATCGGACATACGAGAATTACGATAGTTTCTCTTATAATCGAAATCCGTTTTTCTTAAGAGATGCGGGTTTCAAACGGACATTGGCTATTTTTTGTCTATATGTGACAGCAGCAAAGAAGAGAAACAAAGGAAAAAGAAATGCTAAAAAAAAGAACAGATCTGTAACTTGCATATATCAGCCGTCGTGTTACATCTAATAAGAGCACTTAATATAATATACGAGAATCTTATCGTCGCTATCTAAATTACTAAATATCCAGAAAATCACATGGTCCATTCGAGAGTTGTTTCATGTTCAGTGAGCAAAATGAGCACAAAACAGTTTTTGAGACATAACTGGTAGGGCTATAAGTCCTGCTGGTGCAGGTGGCCGAAGGGTGTAAGACCGAAATAGTGCACACAACCTTTAAAATGTGGACCCACTTGAGTAAAAATCAATAAATATCTAAAAAAAAAAAAAACAAAAATTCAATGTAAAAATTGTCCGTAAAGACAACCTTCCACATGGGCAGCCCCAGTGTTACTAATTTTTGTTCACCATTCAGCTGGTACTTCAAAAAGAGGCAGCCTACTTTATGCAGCCCTTCCATACACGAATTCGTTCGACGAACTTGTTGGATGAACAAGAATTCATTTGCCTACTAACCAGCCGAACATTTCTTACAAACATCGTTTGAAAGCAAACTTCAACGAGTAAATATGGCTGAGAAAATCAGCTAAATGAGAAAAAGCCATTGCAAAAAAGATGAGGATGATGTGAATGAAAGAGTGGCTCATTTCGTAGGCAATCAATAAATTCAATCAATAATTCTTTGCCAATTTGGACACGTGATAAACCTACCAATTTTTTGGGACAACTGATGTTCGTGCAATTGTTGCCATCCATTGACGAACATGTTCGTCCGAACCAGTGTTGCCAACTTTTATCGAGAAAAAAAAGCTGTTTTTGACGGGACGGAGAAGGAAAAAAGCTATTGAAAAAGCTGAAAAAAGCGCATGGCTTTTCATATTATCTATGTAATCTATGTAATTTATTGGATAAATATATTTTATTGAAAATATCAACTGTCTGATACAGTTTCTCGCCCTCATCCTGTCGTAGCCTCGGTAACGCTATCAACTGTCTGATACAGTTTCTCGCCCTCATCCTTGTCGTAGGCCTCGGTAAGGCCTATAAGGTAATTACATTGACACTCCATTTTCACCACCAATATATTCTACGGAAATTCTTCCAAAATTTTGAAGTAAGGTGATATGGTCAGGTAACCTGAAAACAATTATATTGCCTAACACAATTAGGGTATTCTCCCCAGTTGAGCTATGAATTTGTTGAATTGAGGAATTTTTAAAATTTTTCACAAATCGAAAACAAGAAGAATAAATCATAACAATAAAACTGACCTTTTTATAGAAAATGTAAAATTCCATAACTCATCAATTCAGTAGCTCAACTGGGGTTCGCGATTTTCTTCTTCTAGTTTGAAATAAATTTTGGCAACAAATTTCTCAAAATCTTATTATATCAATTTCAGTATCTGGTAAAAAAGTCTTTAGCGAATTGATAGCCATCAGATAGATGGTCAGACTCCACGACATTATTGTTTGAAAACTTTTGGCATTTTTCTCAATCGATCTATAATCTTGGCATGCACTGAGAAATGACAGATTGCTGAAAGTTGGAGATATCTATTGGAGTCCTTAAACGACTGAGACAGTTGACAAACTATCGATTTTCTTATAAGTTTTAATTCAAAAAACTGAAAATCTAAAATAAAGCTGAAAAACGCTGAAATCACTTTTCAAAAAGCCAGAATTCCCGCTGCCCGCTGTTTTAAAATTTTTCCGGCAATCCGGTTTTGAAAAAAGCCAGATTTGACGGGAAAAAAGCGAAACTGGCAACACTGGTCCGAACAAACGTCAGATAGAAACATTCATGGTGTAATTATATAAGGTGAGGTAGTCTGCCTCTTTTTTGGGGTACCAGTTGAATGGTGGAAAATACTCAGTAGCAAAGGGGATGTCAACCCTGAAGAGAAAGGGTCCAGTTTAATACCAGAAGAATACCAGTCTCCAAAAACTCGAAACTGGTTGCACTTCGTTTCCAAATCAATGAATTAAAGTCGTCCATTTTACACAGGGATGTCATAGGAAAAGGTCAATTGTCCCCCATAGCAACTATTTGCAACCAGTTTAATTCCACAACTGGCTTTTTGCTGTCTCCTGGTCACACTACAGTCTCAGAAAAATGCTCAGCATATCCGTACTGGGATTAAACGAAGTAATTGCTATAGTTTTTATTACAGAGTCATATGTTCAGATATCGATGAAGAGCCAATCGATAATTCTATTAACAGGAACAGTGTTGGAAAATTTGCTTACAACCGATTAAAAGAGTACGCAGAAAATTCAATTTTGGTAAAAACAGATTGTATACAAGCGATATTTGCTTATAAGCGATATGCATTATAACGGCTGCAAGAAAACAAATCGGCACTAAGTCACGAAAACTGCAGTACACGAAGAAGTTGCATGAATTCCCCATCCCATTTCTTTGTTCGATGACGAACATTCGAAAGAACAATCGATAATTGTTGCAACGCACGCGCCCGTAACACCTAGACTTTTCCAATTTCCGTTTCAGATTACGAATGAACCCCAATCCGCATTGGAATCTGATTGAAAAGAGCATTGGTGTTGTCTGGACAATTGGAGCAACCCACATTTGCATTGGCATCTGCCGACACAAATACATGCATGCATATTTTGCATATGTATGTGGTTCAGCCCACCCGACAACCGGTATCGAGAACGGATCCGTTTTCGACATTTTCTCGAAGGTTTCTCTCACAAAACTATCGAGAATGTGTTCCGTTCTCGGTCCGAAAAAGTATTACCTGTCGCTCAGTTTGTGGCAGCAAAACCTAAGTTCTCGATATCCGTTCTCGGATCCGTTCTCGACACTTTCTCGATAGCGAAAACGGATCGAAAACTAATCCGTTTCCAATACGTTTTCGCTATCGAGAAAGTGTCGAGAACGGATCCGAAAACGTGTTGCAAACGTTTAGTTTCGCGAAAGTTGAAAAAAAAGTTGCTGCTGCTCCCCACACACACCCCCAACCAAGCAGTTTCGCTTTTTTCCCGTCAAATCTGGCTTTTTTCAAAACCGGATTGCCGGAAAAATTTTAAAACAGCGGGCAGCGGGAATTCTGCTTTATGAAAAGTGATTTCAGCTTTTTTCAGCTTTATTTTAGATTTTCAGTCTTTTGAGTTAAAACTTATAAGAAAATCGATGGTTTGTCAACTGTCTCAGTCGTTTAAGGACTCCAATAGCTATCTACAACTCTCAGCAATCTGTCATTTCTCAGTGCATGCCAAGATTATAGATCGATTGAGAAAAATGCCAAAAGTTTTCAAACAATAATGTCATGGAGTCTGCCCATCTATCTGATGGCTTTCAATTCGCTAAAGACTTTTTCACCAGATATTGAAATTGATATAATATAATAAGATTTTGAGAAATTTGTTGCTAAAATTTATTTCAAACTAGAAGAAGAAAATCGCGAACCCCAGTTGAGCTACTGAATTGATGAGTTATGGAATTTTACATTTTCTATAAAAAGGTCAGTTGTATTGTTATGATTTATTCTTCTTGTTTTCGATTTGTGAAAAATTTTAAAAATTCCTCAATTCAACAACTTTATAGCTCAACTGGGGAGAATACCCTAATTGTGTTAGGCAATATAATTGTTTTCAGGTCACCTTTCTTCAAAATTTTGGAAGAATTTCCGTAGAATATATTGGTGGTGAAAATGGAGTGTCAATGTAATGACACATTTAGTGAAATGGAAGAACAACGGCGAAGTTATCTTATAGGCCTTACCGAGGCCTACGACAAGGATGAGGGCGAGAAACTGTATCAGACAGGTTATATTTTCAATATGAAAAGCCATGCGCTTTTTTCAGCTTTTTCAATAGCTTTTTTCCTTCTCCGTCCCGTCAAAAACAGCTTTTTATTCTCGATAAAAGTTGGCAACACTGGTTCGGACGAACATGTTCGTCAATGGATGGCAACAATTGCACGAACATCAGTTGTCCCTCCCAAAATTGGTAGGTTCAACACTTGTCGAAATTAACAAAAAATTATTGATTGAATTTATTGATTGCCTACGAAATGAGCCACTCTTTCATTCACATCATCCTCACCTTTTTTGCAATGGTTTTTTCTCATTTAGCTGCTTTTCTCAGCCATATTTACTCGTTGAAGTTTGCTTTCAAACGATGTTTGTAAGAAATGTTCGGCTGGTTAGTAGGCAAATGAATTCTTGTTCATCCAACAAGTTCGTCGAACGAATTCGTGTTTGGAAGGGCTGCATAAAGTAGGCTGCCTCTTTTTGAAGTACCAGCTGAATGGTGAACAAAAATTAGTAACACTGGGGCTGCCCATGTGGAAGGTTGTCTTTACGGACAATTTTTACATTGAATTTTTGTTTTTTTTTTTAGATATTTATTGATTTTTACTCAAGTGGGTCCACATTTTAAAGGTTGTGTGCACTATTTCGGTCTTACACCCTTCGGCCACCTGCACCAGCAGGACTTATAGCCCTACCAGTTATGTCTCAAAAACTGTTTTGTGCTCATTTTGCTCACTGAACATGAAATAACTCTCGAATGGACCATGTGATTTTCTAGATATTTAGTAATTTTGATAGCGACGATAAGATTCTCGTATATTATATTAAGTGCTCTCATTAGATGTAACACGATGGCTGATATATGCGAGTTACAGATCTGTTTTACAATTTTTTTTTTAATTTCAACTTTAACCCTTGCTGGTTTAACAAAATTGATCCAAGCTATTTTTTCTTAGATTTTATTATAATAGTCCATTTGATTCTTCGTCAGACAAATGTTGTTTGGATAAATTTGGTTACCGTTTGCCGAAGTTATTCGCGTTTTTCTGAACAAACATCAGCTATATAGTATTCTTTTTCATGTGTTTACAGAAAAACTTTTCAGTTAACATAAAGGCCCCGAAAAGTATACTTTCCGAATGTTAGGTGAGAAATTTAAATAGTCACAAATTTGTACATGTATTTTTTACGATGTTGGACTGTTTGGGAGCTGTTACCCTGAGGGCCATGATAATCTCGGGTCAAATCAACAATTAATACTTACATCGTGCATATTTTTCATGCATATGATTTCAAAATTATGTTATCTTAGCCAAATCGATTGTTGGCTGGTGTTTTTCTTTTGGAATTGAAGTTCGATTGTATACCCTATACTATCCCACTTACAAAAATATCTACCTTGCATGCCTAAGAGTATGCTTAAAACTTTTAATTCGGCAACAATTTTCCATTTATGATGAGCATAATTTATTTTTATGAGAATACTCTCCATAATATTGTACGTTTCTTTTATATTTGTACCATATGCCAGCGGTGTTGATAGAAACTTGTTTTGGTTATGCAAAAGCACCGCTTTTAAGTCTGAGTAAAAATATGTTTTAAAAATTTAGGCTTATTAAATAATATACACTCACTTTTGCATGAGCCATCTACAAATTATCGCGTCTAGTGGTTGGTGAGAATGATTAAAACGTAAAATGGGCTATCCACGTTCAATGACCGCCTGACATTACCTCGATATGACGACTCAACATTTATTAGACACAGGTGCCGATATCTGACTTATAATTTCATTACTTGGAAGTGGGCCTAACAGGTCAGCTGCTACATAATTCCATGGAATTGTAGGGAAAATGTGCCTTTGCATTGGTGCTTTAAAAGTCGCCATAACTACTCCGCTCCTTTTTCTGGCTCAATTGTATCCTGTTGCAATGCCTTTTCGAGCTTGGTCGTAATCCTTGGCAAGCCAGTATGCGTCTCATCAGTTGCTGGACAGAATTGATATTTGGGTCGATTGATAGCTTGACGACAACTCCTTTCCATTTAGGAAATGGCTGACAAGACTACTAAATTTACGCTTAAGCCCAGTCTTAAGACTTTAAGTTTTACAGCCTTGTCCCTGCAGAGTAGCGAACGCTCTCCGTTTTCCATCACCAAGAACGTAGCAATCCATCCCAGCAAACATCTTTAGTTTGGTCTATAATTTAACCATGCATCGTCTTACAAACGAACAACGCTTGCAAATTATTGAATTTTATTATCAAAATGCGTGCTCTGTTAAGAAAGTTCATCGCGCGCTTCTTCCATTTTATGGTCAGTTTAATCGACCCACTGAAGCGGCTATTCGGGATATTGTGACTAAATTTCGCACCAAATTTACATTGTTGGACATTAAACCACCAACACGCTTACGTAGAGTGCGAACTGAAGAAAATATCGCAGCTGTATCGGCCAGTGTTAATGATGACCATCAATTATCGATTCGTCGCCGTTCGCAGCAATTGGGCCTCTGTTACTCAACAACGTGGAAAATTTTGCGGAAGGATTTAGGTGTGAAGCCTTTCAAAATATATCTGGTGCAAGAATTGAAGCCGAACGATCTACCGCAACGTTGAATTTTTGGGTGAATGGGCTCTTGGAAAGTTGGCCGAAGATCCACTTTTTTACCGAAAAATTGTGTTTAGCGACGAAGCTCATTTTTGGCTCAATGGGTACGTAAATAAGCAGAATTGTCGATTTTGGAGTGAATATCAGCCAGAAGCATTGCAAGAGCTACCAATGCATCCAGAAAAAGTCACAGTTTGGTGCGGTTTATGGGCTGGTGGCATCATTGGACCGTACTTCTTCATAGATGAAGCATATTTTCGTGAGATACCAGCCGAAATGTTGGAAAGAGTATGCCAAAATTGGACTAAGCGGATGGACCATTTGAGGCGCAGTCACGGTCAACATTTGCATGAAATAATCTTCAAACATTAAATTATATGGACCGTACTATCGATTCAAATAAAGATTTCATGCATTTTTCTGAATTTTGTGTTTTGTGATGTGAGAAAAATTCCTATAGCTCTTAAAAAATCACCCTTTATATAGTATAGCTCCCATGGAAAATTAAGGTCCGAAAAGAAGTCTTATTTAGAAAAACCAACTGCAAGGGTATACAAAACTTCCGCCGAGCCGAAGTTAACTTTCCCCTATTTCTTTTATTTTCATTAAGAACATATTGAATTAAATAAAAAAAATAAAATAAAAATAAAAATAATAAAAAAAGTTTGACGTCGAAAAAAAAGTATGCTGGCGTTACGGATAACTCCACTTAGGATCATCTGGAGTGGAAAAAGTAAACGGCGTTAGATTCAGTATAGATGTAATTCGGGCCCCTATTTCAATCATAATTTTGCGATTTTTTTTTCGCCATTGAAACATGAAAAATCGATTTTAGGTATTTTTTTTTGTAGTTTAAAAAAAATATTTAAAAAATTTTAAAATTATGATTGAAATATGGGCCATAATGCTGACAATTTTGCGTCGATTGCACTTTTCTTCATCAAAATCGGTTCAGAACTACGGGGCCAATCAGTGCCGCCAGCTCGAAAAACGCGTTTAAAGTTTGCAGTTGCTAGGCAAATCGGTTCACTTTGGGTCATTAAAAGGTCTATATCTTCTAAAGAATTTCGAATTTCAAAAAATCCTTTTAGGACGATATTCTCAAATATCTAAGCTGCATTAAGTAGGCTGCCTCTTTTTGAAGTACCAGCTGAATGGTGACCAAAAATTAGTAACACTGGGGACGCCCATGAGGAAGGTTGTCTTTACGGACAATTTTTACATTGAATTTTTGTTTTTTTGTTTAGATATTTATTGATTTTTACTCAGGTGGGTCCACATTTTAAAGGTTGTGTGCACTATTTCGGTCTTTCATCTTTCGACCACCTGCTCCATCAGCTTTCTTAACGGAAAATTGTTAAATTGAATGTCTATTTTGTTTATTTTATTTATGTTCTTGAATAATGTTGCCATCTTTTATTGCTTTTTATTCGAATATAGACTTTCACTTAAGTGGCTCCACATTTTTATGGTTGTGTGCACTATTTCGGTGTTGCATCTTTCGGCCACCAGCTGGACTTATAACCCTACCAGCTAAATTGTGAAAAATAATAAGTAACACTGAGGCTGCCCATGTGGAAGGTTTCCTTTACGGAAAATTCTTAGATTGAATGTTTGTTTTTCTGATATAATATATATGTACTTGGATAATGTTGCCATATATTATTGCTTTTTATTCAGATGCATAGGATTAAGAAAAAAATTGAGTAATCATTCCGAACCCAATACTCTCAAGTCACTTTTGATTTTCCATGAAAAAGGGTTTATACATCTAACAAGTATTAAGTAGATAGTGTAGAGTTTTTTTTACACATTTTTTGCCCAGATCTTGTCTCTCTTAGGGCCGTTTTCACATGTTCCTTTTTGCAAAACTAGGTGTATTTCATGAATTTGCACTGCTCACTTTAAGCGTGAGCTATGCAAATGCATAAAATCCACCAAGAGTTGCAAAAGCAGGAACATGAGAAAACGGACCTTAGTGCTTCCAGCTTTTTGGAAACCATGGAGCAAACAAACTGGTGAGAGGAGTAACTCTTGTACAAACTGTCCTGTGGCCAGGAACTTACAGCCAGCTGCAGGTTTTGAATCGGCAATTGGAGCTAGCTGGAATAAACGCACGTAAAACGCTCAGCAAAACGCGCGCAAATAATTAAGTATTAGAAATGTTAAAGATAAATTCCTAGGAAATAAAAAAAAAAGTTGCTGCTGCTGCTGTTGTTGCTGCTGTTCCCAGCTGCGGCCAGGCCAGACAAGCTGACGTGCAGTTAGAAAGACAGCCGCAGTGGAGCCAGCGAAACGGAGCTCCAAGACGAGGCAACCAACCAGCCGATACCAATTAGTAAGCGCTGCACAGAACGCGTCTACAATTGTGAGAACCTTAGACCAGGCCGTGTGAGTATGATGAAATGTCAGGCTCAGCCAGGAGCCAGGAGCTGCACATCGCGTACTTAATATACACAGAGCAAAATATTATGTGGAGAACTGTGCAAGAGGTCGTGGGTTCCAGCTATGAAATAACTAGCCACAAAAATGCTTCTTAAACTTTGCCGTTCGGATTCAGCTTTAAACTGTTGGTCCCTTTTCTCTTGTACGAAAATTAGAAGCACGCAAGACAAGAGATTGAGAGAAGAAGTTGTGTTTGGGATACTTTTTAAATTAAACAAGCCTCGTTGGTCTTAAACGATTGATTGTAGCATCGCTCTAAGTAGTTTTTACTTATATTTCTTTCGCTAAGAATATTTGTCCAGTATACTTATGTAAAAATAATGTAAATGTTTCTTTGTTTAAAGACCTGAATGGAAAATTTATCGACATCATCGACTTGCATAAAGCATAGTACTCAGACAAGCTAAATCGATTTAGCTGGGTGTCAACTCCATTTAAAAAAGGTAGCTAAGCGATTGCTAAAACTTTTAGCTGGTCTCTTAGCTTGAGCCAGTTCTCAGACAAACTAAATGCTTTAGGTCATATCGAGCTAAAAACTCGTAGCGCCGCAATCTTGACTTGTTATACAGCTGATTGAGATTTGTCGTTTGACATTTTGTGGTATTTTGTTATTGTTGGGTGGTATTTGATCCATTAGCTAAGACCTTAGCGGAAACAAATGTATTTTTAGCAAGATCTAGATTTAAATCTTATATTGAATACAATCCTTGTTCGAGTCGGTACGAAATATGTTTTTGCATAAAGTCCGGGGTCTAGTAATGAGTTCAAAATATTCTTTCCTAAAGTCCAGTAACTTCTAGTGCCAACCCAAAAAATTCCAGAAAGAAAATTAGAGTACTTCAAACAAGTGTTGTTTGTTTCAGACCATAAAATTCAAAAGCTATTCCCAATTTGTTTGTAGATCGAGGTTTCTGTAGTGAACCAAAGAAAGATAAAAAATATCAGCTCACAAATTTACCATAACATAAGTCTAAGAAACGGTTGGGAATTGTAATTGTAAGAAAACTAGTTCGCATTTTATATTGAATACTTTTTTGGACTATCATTATCAGCCATGCTCCCATTTTCGCTTTCGCAAAAACTTTGCGATTTGATCGGCAAATCGAAAAAGTTGGTGCTCCGACATTCGTAAATCGCAAAGTTTTGACGTTTTTAAACCGGCGACATCAGAGTCCGTATAGGTTGATGCACAAACAGACACCCACACGGAACTATTTTTATTTAGTTCTTTAACATTTTAAGATTATTCTTGCGGAGTCTCCTACTGTTTTTGCATTAAGAGTATATTTTAATAATTTTTTAAGAGAGACACACAAAATTGAGCAAGGGGTTAAACTGCTCACAATAACCACAATTTGCGATTTGGCCGAGGTATATATCGATATATGACTATCGATAGGCGCTCATCAACTGTTTTTGTTATGTGAAGTGACGCAAAACAAGTTGGAAATGGAACATTATCGATAATAAAAACTGGCGAATTTCGGAGCGCACTGAATTGAAATCGTACGAATTGGCTTAAATCGCAAATCGCAAAATTAACTGAAAGCCGGAGCATGGCTGTATAAGTCTATTTTCTAATCAATCTAACATATTTTGTACTTGAATTAAGAAGTCGTTTTTCTTGATCGTTTCATTTTACAGTAAGAAAAAAAGTACTTGATTTAAGATCGTTTGTTTTAATTTCAATAATATTAACAGTCTTTTTCGTCTTTAGAAAGTTTCGTTCTCAATTTAAGAACACACATAACGGTATCATTTCAATCCCGTTTGGTCTAGAATGCCGGAAGCCATTTTAATCTGAGTGTATTCCTGCAAAATGTGATGTTCGCGGTCAATGACGATCCCTGCAGCTTAACCCCTCAAGAACTTTTATTTTCCGATCTTTCAATACAATTTCATGGATTTTGTCGACAAAAGACGTCTCGGCGTCACTACAGAATTCTGTATTGTCGAACCATTGAAAATAATGCTGCAGTACCCTTAAGCTGAATTTTCACTTGACTGATATCTCTAACAAGTTTCTTATTTGAGATATCAGACAAGTGTAATAGTCAATCTGAGAAGCACAAAAATATATGAAAAGTAGTAGCCTATCTGAGTTCTCAAGTGAGTTTTTTGACAGCCAACTCACAGTAAACTGAGTTATTTTTCAACCATCTCATATTAGATCTCGAAAAATGAAAATACTGCTTTAGTATTTATGGAGCTTTTCTGGGTTCTGGTGTAGGTTTTGACCAAAAAAAAACTTGATGACAACTTTAAGTTCTCTTATATTTTATTTCAGGAACCGTAATCATTATAAGTTATATTATAAAAATCCCAAATAATTATTATAAAGTGCTATGTAATTTTGCTCCCACAATAATTATTTTATTTTGAGTTTTACTTAAAAACTCGGACCTTAATGATTATTGTTTGAGTAAAAAAACAAAACTCAAAGCATAATGATTATTTTTGATCAATATTTTTTTGATCAAAAGGAGTTGTGGCAAAAATGGCATAAATTCTTAGAAAGGGAACCAAGTCGAACCTATAAAACCCAATTTCGAGTTGAAAAATTAGTTTTAAAGAAGCGATATTGATTGGCTATGTGGAAGTAAGTTGTGCTCATTGATCTGGCACAGGCTTTTGAAAGATGTTAATGAGATAAAGACGAAAATATTTTGTGCAAATTTGCCAATTTTTGTTTAGTTTTTCTGATATTCGTCCTTATAAATAAAAAATTTCCCATATAATTTTGGCAAGAAAAATTTATTTTCTGGCCATCCAAATATAGCTACAGCCGAGAAATAATTTATTAAATTTTACAAAGACCAAATAAATGCTATAACAACCGATATTGCCATAATATGCTCAAAGCTGTTGAGCTCTTAAATACACTGCAGCTTGCCATCAAAGACGACTTTTACTGGAAAACCCAATATGTCGGTTTTAGGTGAACCCCTTACTTACCCACTGAATGCAGTGATATCTCGGAAGCATCCTCATCACCACAGAACCTACAACCACTGATGCACTCATCACAAAAACGAAATGCACTACATTTTAACGATTCTAAAAGTACCAGTTCTCTTCTATATGATTTTCGTAATTCCATCGAATCAGTTGAAGAGATGGAGATGATGACCATGTTGTAAAAATAAGAGCGGCTTATCGAGAGATAGACAACTACAGCCCAAAGCTAGTTGATTCGAATAAGAATATAGTGGAATATTGGGAGGATAAAAAGCTTACCTACCCATATTTATACCAGCAGTCAAAGAAGTACACTCTGTTTCCGACACGCAAGTGAGTGTAGAAAGATCGTTTTCTCCCCTAAAATTGGTGTTAAAGCCTAGTACAGAGACGCTGAGACTTTCTCTGAGCCAATCTAATTACATAGCTCAAAGAGTACGCTGAAGAAAATTCTCAGAGCGAGTACGGAGATGCCACAAATGAGCTCTGAGAATCAGCATGGCCTGCCAAATTGTTTTTTGCCAAACAGCTGATAAAATCTCGAAGGGGGTCTTAGAATTTATGAAGAATGTTTGATAGTTGTCTGAGGTACCTAAGGGAATTTTTAAAAATGAAAGCAACAAAGTCAAACAAACAATACAAAATTGCATCTGGACATTAAAATGCATTTCGTTTCGTTTTGGACCACCCATGTACACACCACCTGAGCCGCAACCTGCACAGCCCATTATAGTGGCGCCTCCTTAGGCGGCCGTTGTGTCCACGCCAGTTCTGGTGGCTTCGTTTGGCCCCGACTCCCCTGTTCTGGCCAATCTTTATTTAACACCAGGAGCCAACTATCAGCCACCTTTAAGTCCATATGCATTTAGATCTTCTTGCTCTTAAACGTCCAGCGAGTATCTCCTGTCTATGGAGCTGGGCTCACTAGGACTTTGGCCTCGAGTTCTAATTCCATCAAAAAATCCTTGGCACTGCCTATGACCTCTATATTCCACTTAGTGACTTCATTTTCAATTTTATAAACCATTTTATTTTAAAATTTTTTGCACGTTTTTTTTTTTAAACAAACCACGTCTGGCTTTTTGCTGTTGCCACAGGTCACACTACAGTCTCAGAGGCCGCTCTGAGAATTATGAAACAATACTCGCTGTGAGAAAATTCTTAGCATCTGCGTACTGGGCTTAACAGATTTTACTGACACCGGAGTCACTAAGAAAGCATCTTTTTGTAAAATAAAAAATATTATTTCTCGGTTGTGGCTATTTGGTTGGCCAGAAAAGAAATCTTTCTTGCCAAAAAATTATATGGGATATTTTTGATTTATAAGGTCGAATATCTGGAAAACTAAGAGAAAATTGGCAAACTTGCACAAATTATTTTTGTCTTATCTCATTAACATCTATCAAAAACCACAGGGCACAACTTACTTCCTAATTTTTCAACTCGAAATTGGGTTTTATACGTTCGTCTTGGTTCTAAGAATTTATATCATTTTTGCCACAACTCTTTTTTAAATGGTCTCAATTGGACTTTGAGCAATATTTTTGATCAAAATTTTTACCAAAAAAAATATATTTTGGGGGTTTGTTTTTTTTAAAAAAAAAAAAAATTAAGTTTTTTAAGGATAAAGAAATAAAAAAATTTTTTTAGGGTATGTATGAAGTTTTAAAAAAATAATTATAGTTTTTAATTATATCTAATTTAAAAACCTCCTGGTTTAAATTTTTTTTTTTAAATCTTAAAATTTTTCCCCTTTTTTTGGGGAAAGTTAGGTTAAGTAAGTTAAAAGGGATTTAGGGGGGTACATACCGTCTTTGATGAACTGCAAGGATCTTGCTACCACTGCAATGATCTTATGCTGCGACCATACCATTAACCTAACAATTTCCAACTTTTTTAGATGCAATTTCTTGAGTCAATAAACCTTTTATCTCAAGTTAATCAGTTTTCTCCAGGTGCATTCCCCATATTAAAGTTGGGGTTCCTCCTTAGTGCGTAGGCCTGCTGCGTGGCCAAACCTTATACAGAGGCAACGTTCTATTTTGACAGTCATTATGATTAATTTAAATCATTAGGCAGCCCGGGCAGGTAGCCAGTACAAACAAACCAAACAAATGCTAGACAAACCCAGATGAGAGCTGATTTGATGCGTTTTAATTAAATGCAGAAGACATGGCCAGTGTCTTTGGTCTGCGGTCCTCGGTCTCCTGGTTCTTGTATTCGCGGAAGAGACAAGCTGGCGACAAGCGACAACAAGCCAAGGCCTCGGCTGGAAAAGGCAACGATGACCATTTGCAGAGGCTGGGAGAAGGAATGCATCATCATCCATCCAGCCATCCAGCAGGAGAGTGTATCGATGGATCTGTTAGTCACTGCACGTGGCCCACAAGGCATATCTATTTAAGGATATGGTGAAATACTCGTACAAGTGGCCCACCAGGCAAATCCTCTAGAGCATTCTGACCATATTGGCCGCAGCAAAATTCCTGGCATAGTTTAAGTGTATCGCTTTTTGTAGTCAGAGGGGACGGAGCCAGTTTTTGAAATTACAAAATTAATTTAATCAAAAGAGCTGATAAGCAGGGGGAGGAGTCTCCTCCAAGTAGTGATCTATGAGCCCCCCCATCCAATCAAGCTAACCAAATTATGCATACAACAGGGGAGGGGGCGTGGCTTATATACATACTCCTATACATATATAATTAATTAAGCCATCTATTAACTCGCGCCACTCGGCAGAAAGAGAGAGAGAATCTGCGATAAATTTCTCTTAGAAGTGCTCGCGCACTCTCTGCGCTCTTAGTGTTTGCTTGCTCACTTTGGACAACCGGTTCGGACCAAGTTTGGAGCAAAACATTGTCGCTGGCTGCCATACGCTGGATGTTTATTAGGTATTTGCACGCCATCTGAAGCACAACGAAGGCAACAATCGATCGCAAGTCTCGAGTGTCTCCCGACTGAGTGCATTTACGTCGTCGTATTTCGTATTTGGCATAAACCACAATAAAAATCCACACAAATAAAGTAAAAAGTCCAAAAAACAACAAGTGCGCCGCCGCGACTCTACAAATAAGTCCAAGCTACGCCCTCCCGCCATAAAGAAAACAAAAAAAAAACACACTAAATTTCTTTAAGAAGAATTACACAAAACTGAAGGAAATTTGATCAAAAAGATTCTTAAAGAAAAGTAAAAAATTAAAATCCTTGTATAAAAATCTTAAAAGAATTAAGAAAGAAACACTTAAACATAGAGTTTCTCATGGTGAAACGAAAAAAGCTAAACCAGAAATCTTTACTTGAAATTTTTAAGACTCCAATTCCGAAAAAGTAAAGTAAACTTAATCCTCAAATAGTAAAATATCACAAAAAATCAAAGAACAACTTAAGCAATCAGTAACTGAAGTCCCGCCAAAAACTTATGGAAATTTGACGAAGCCAAGTGAAAATTTAATGCAAAATTTATAAAGAAACATGCAAAACTTAACTCTTATTTAAAAAAAACTCTAAAGGAATACAACTAAACGTCTTCAAATCCCCAGCAAAGCCTGACAAAGTTGGAGAAATATATACAAGACAGACAGCAATTCTACAAACACCAGGACCACCAGGATTCAAGCTTACATCGACTTACCAACCCAAAAAATATTATTTTAAAAATCAAAACAAATTGCAAAATATTCAAAATCTACAAATAAACTTAAAAGCAAGCAAACTAGTTTGACTTTGTTTGAAAATTTCCAACCTAACAAATCAGTTTGCAAAATTTCAACTTTACCAAACATAAAAAGGAAAAGTTAGCTTAAAGCAGACATTGTAATTAAATTGCACCACTGAGAACTAAAAAAAAGAAAGAAAACTCAAAGATTTTGGAAAAAAAACACTCACAATTTTGATATAAAAAGCTGCCAAATGCAACAGTTAATCCCATAAAATGCAAATATAAACTAAATTCTTAATACTTCATCATTGAAATCAAATTTGGCGACCAAAAAGTAAAGCGCAAGCAACTTTAAATAGTTCAAATTAAAATTCAGATAAATAAATTAAAAAACGCCAACCAATTTCACACAACAAGCTACAAAACACACAGCATTTTGGCGCATAAGCATTAGCAAACGCAGCTTTAAGTGTGTATTTAGTTAATTTAAACTAAATCAAATTAAACAAAACTTTACACACACGACAAGCAGAAGGATCCAAAGGAAAATATTAAACTTGACGCAGTAACAAACCGGCAAAATTAAATCACTACAGGAAACACACAAACACACACCCTGCAACTCAAATCTTGGCGCCTACAGAACCCGGCGCATTATGCAACACTTGTAAACCATTTACGTTATTTGCTTACGTTCTACGTTGTGCTGTCAGCTGTCAGTTCTTTTCTATAAGTGCGCGAGTGTGCGTGTTGCAAATAATAAAAAAGCTAAGAAAACGCGTTTAATTTGTTAAGTAAATCAACAAATAACTAAACTAAAGCAAAGGCCTTCCTTTGGGCCTTTGTAGAACATAGCCGCCCCAGCTCCTAGCTCAAACTCTCTTCGCTCTCTCTCTCTCTGTCGTGTGTGCGGTGTGTGTTTTGGTGTGTTATTTTTGGACTCTGCTAGCAGCGGCGGGGCAGCGGGGGGAAGTGTGCCAGCCAGCAATAATAGACGCGCGCGGTGCCTTGGATTTCTACGGCTCCACGGTGGAGAACTTCTATCTTAGAATGGATCCGACGCGAGGTGACTCGCGCTATAATCTAAACTACTCAATGAGTAGCATAGGCCTCAGCCTGTCCGATCCGGCTGATATGTATGGCCAGCCCACAGTGGCAGCGCTGGGCGGAGGCGGACGTCCGCCCAGTGGTGGACTACTGCAAAGCATGGGCGGCGGCGGCGGTGTGCCCATGCAGCAGCGTCCCAATCCCTCGGTAGGAGCCACTTCAGCGCAATGTCAGTCCCTGGGCAACAGCCAGCAAACTCATCACAGTCCCCAGCATGTGCAACAGCAGCAGCAGCAACAACAACAACAACAGCAGCAACAACGGGGACTAAAGCGCTCGGGCAGCGATTGCTACGAGGATCACCATCAGCAGCAGCAACGCTCAGCCGCCGGTTCCGGGCTCTCGCTGCAGGGTCTAGACAACTGTGGAGCTCCGGGCAGCGTTTCCGTTGTCGATGACAACAATGTGGATCAGTATAATCCGTTGCCCAACAAGAAATCTCCGCCCGCCAATGGCAAAAAGACCAAGGGACGAGTCAAAATCAAAATGGAATACATTGACAACAAGTTGCGTCGCTACACGACCTTCTCCAAACGCAAAACGGGCATCATGAAGAAGGTAAGTTGGACAGCAGAAGATCCTCCTATTTGAAACGGGGCAGCGGGAGGATTGGGCCACGTTTTGAGCGCATGTGCAATTAATAAATGCTTCCCTCCATACCCAGTTGCAGCATTGTTCTACTCTGCTCCTGCCAGCTCAGTGGTTTATCGTTATGCGGCCATCGGCCACAGTGGGGCAAGGCTGTAGGGAAATTAGATTTTAAAAAATTAGAAAAACTTAATTTTTTTTAGCTTAGCAAAGTTTCTTTGGTCTAAACTTTATAGGTGTTATAAATATTATATTGAGGACATGCATAGAAATCTTTTTTGGAAATGCAGAATATGTTCAAGTCCGAATCAAATGGATTAATATTTAGTCATTTGCTAGTATATTTTGAGTTCATCAATGATTGCTAAGCCACTTCGATTTTTAATCCAGTTTTAAAAACTAATTTACTTAATTAATTTAATTGTACAATTCCGAAACACAGGAATTCATATATAGAGCTTGAAGTGTTGCCCTTCGTTATCTTTTTCCCTAACTCTAAAACCAATTTTCATCTCTAAATGTGACTTGTTTAGGAGATCCAATTTCTATATTTCTAAATATTTTTCACAACTTTTGAAATATTTGTACTATATCCGGGTGTGTCCCGGAAATCTCTAGAGATTTGTGTATAAACGGTTTCATTTCGAAATAAAACTGCTTGACCTAATATGTGAAGTGTCTTTAAAATGCTAGGCTACTAGATTAGATGACAAAAGTTGAGAAATTTGAAACCGACTGCACAAGGCAAAGCAGATGTGATGCGTACGGTTTTCCTTCCCTATAATTTAGTAGCCCACATTATTCTTGCCACTTTACATATAAAGTCCTCCTAGTCAAATTAAAAATCTCTTCGTTTATACGAAAATCTCTAGAGATTTCAGGGACACACCCGATCATGTCGTATTGGGCATATTCAGCAGATAAATCCGATTTACGATTACTGATTTATGAATGCCGATTTTAAGTGGTGAAAACAGTGATTGCCGATTGCGATTGATAAATTTGGTAATCATGATTGGTGAGACAGTTTATCGCCTATTAACCCCAAACTTGAGAATGAATGCGCCCATTGTCCCCCTTTCTAAAGAAAATAATCAGTGAGAAATGACATTCTAGATAACTGTCGCGAATTTCGTAAACTTTTCTAGCGTTTGGCACGAATTATCTTTCCCTGTGAAGTCTTTAGTGCAAAGTCTATAATAAGTATACGGTTCCGATACGTTCTTCAGATTTTTTAAAAGACTCAACAATCATCGGAAGCCCCTGGAGCTGTAGATTTTGTTGTACTAAAGACCAAAGTAGAACTTTTCAAAGCAATCGAATGCTTAAGTGGAGTTGTTCAGAAAGGGTTCTTTAAACGGAAAATTATAAACAGAAATCACTAACAGGCCAGTATTCATTTCTGAGTAGATTTAAAAAGTAAATCGATTGACATTCCGAATCGTTTTCATTTTTAGGTTCTCGTTTTCAAGTGAAATAGAAATCGATTTTCTCGAATCGTTTTCGAATTAATTCAGCTAAAGGGTTATTTTTTATCAGTTTTCGGATTTGATTAAAAAACTTACTTATACTTCAGAAAAATGTGTGAAATCTTTATTTGAGCCGATTGAACGATATACATAATTTAATGATAATAGATGATTTCATTTAAATGTTGACCGCTACTGCGCCTCAAAGGGTTCATTCGCTGAATCAAATTTTGGCATACTCTTTCTCCCACATATCGGCCGGTATTTTACGAATAAATTCTTCAATATTGGCTTTCAGTGCGCCAACTGTTGCGAGCTTGTCACTATTGACATGACCCTTAACATAGACTCACAAAAATTCTTGGCGGCCAATCTACCGGCCCCAACCGTAAAATAAGCTCTTCACCGAACTCGCCTCTCAATTTAGCCATTGTTTCGCGTGCTGAGTGGCATGTGGCACCGGCTTGTTGAAACCACATGTCAGCCAAGTCCAGTTCTTCTTGCGAAGTTTGTAATCATCGCACGGTATCGCTCTCCATTCACAGTAACGTTCCTGCCTTCGTCATCTTTAAAAAAGTATGGTCCAATGAGGCCAATAATCCACACCAAAAAGTGAATTTTTCGGGCTGCATTGGCAGTTCTTGCAAAAATCTGTCTGCTTTTCACACCAAATTCGGTAATTTTGTTTGTTCACGTATCCATTCAACCAGAAATGTGCTTCGTCGATGAACACAATTTTCCGATAAAAAATCTTCATCCAACTTTGCCGGCGCCCATTCACCTAGCCGTGGTGGTTAGTCGTGTGGCCGAATCGATAATTCACGGTCATTAACAACTCTGGCGGATACAGCTGCGATATTTTTCTCTGTCCGCACTCTACTTATGCGTGTTGCTGGTTTAATGCCCAATAATGTAAATTTGGTGCGACGAACAGCCGCCTCAGAAGGACTCAGAAGTACACATTCTTAAACGCGCATGAATTTTGATAACTAAATTCAATAATATACAAGAGTTTTTCGTTTGTAAGTCGATTTATGTTACGTTACGTTTGACATGTGACATGTGACACGAAAACAGCTGAGCTGCCAAAAAGAAAGTTGCTTAAAAATCACTCTTTTTTATTAGGCAGCCTTAACAATTTCGGTAAACACTGCGCATGCGCTTATACGGAATTGCGAATAGTTCGGTTTCATTCCGATCATTTTTGTTTTCGTCTACATGTAATTTCTGAGGTACCAGTTTGAAAAATGATTTTAAGTGGACTCTCTCGTTTGAACGTCTGATTGTTAAGCAATTTTTATTTAATTTTGTTGTTAGGTCCAGTGAAGAGATATAACTTTGGGGTTTTTTTCACTTGCTTATAAGTTTTTCAAGAGTAAACTTAAAAACTTTCAGCTAAACATCTGCCTCAAAAGAAAGGGCGCCTTACATCCTACACGATTTCAGCTGATCTGAAATTAAGAAAATCGGCAGCGTCTTAATCTGTTAACTGCACGGAATCAACTGTTATGAAATAAAAATTTTTAAAATTAGTCTGAAGAGACTTAGGAAAAAAATATCGAACTTGACGTTTTTTCCAGTTTTTATTAAAAAACGAGAAAGCAAAACTTACTTAGTCTGTGCCGAAGTTGAAATACACTTGAAACTTTTGTGAACACTGACTTAATTTTGTGACCAATGACTTAATTTATAAGCTTAATGTCTTGGGTCGTTGAAATATTAAATAGAAAGAAAGTCGGTCAAGACCGACTATAACATACTCTGTACCTGTGAAGTGCTGCCCACCATGTTTTCCTTATAACTCGACAACCGATCATCCGATCTTTACCATTTTTTGGCGGATTGGACAGGGAACGAACCTTCTATCTATAAAACTGTGGGAGGTATGATGTTTTTCCAATTCGCGGGGCCGGGAGAGGGGGTGGCAAAAATTGAAAATAATCTTGATCTGCCTGTAAGTATAAGAAGCATTTGTCCCATACATGCCAAACCTCTATCTTTTACCATCTTTGAGATCTGTTTATTCATACGGACAGACGGACATGGCTATATCGACTCTGCTGTTAATGCTGATCAAGAATATATAAACTTTATAGGGTCGGAGATGCTTCCTTCTGCCTGTTACATAAATTTGCACGACTTTAGTATACCCTCTTCACTCTACGATTAACGGGTATAAAAATGGAGGGTAGCTAACTTCGGCTCGGCCGAAATACCTTTGAAGCTCATACAAATTTTCAGGACGCCTACTAAGACTTTTTCAAACTTAACTTTTCTATGACAGCGGTACTATACAGTCTTCCAGCTTCGACCAAACTTAGTGAAATCATGAAAAAGCATAGAAATCGTATAAATACGAAGTCTGATGCCGATCCATTCGACCGATCGTTTCCGGCCGATTTTCATACTTATGCAGCGTATTGGTACTACAAGACTTCGTGGAATGTTTCGTGAAGATAGGTTTTAACCTGACGGAGGAAATCGCATAAAAACAAACGGACAGACGGACATGGCTAAATCAACTCGGCTCGGCAGAAATGCTTCCTTCTATGCGTTACACCCATCCGGACAATTTTAATATACCCTCTTCAAGGGTATAAAAAAATGATATCATTTTCAAAATTAATTTTGTTTATCAAACCTGTTTGGGTGGTGAATCTCTTCGCGAAACACGAGAGGTTTGAAACCAACCGAAAGAGATTTCTTTGGCACCTAAGAATTGGAAGTCGGCTTAAGCTTGTTTGGAAAGGTTTCTGTGGAACCCCCGATAAAGAAAAATATTTTTCTAAGTAGGTAAAACCTAAAACAATGACGCAAGCCGACCGGTTTTCTTGGACCGGACCATAAAACAAACCTTCTAACCTAAGCCCGGAGACAATCCCATTTGTAAGAAAAAATATTTGATTAAGAAATTACTTAACTCCCTTTTCTAAAAACTAAATATAACATTTTCTGTTCATTATTCAGTGAAATTTTGATTATAAATTCATATCTGAATTCTCTGATAACATTAGCGAATATGTTTTATTCGACTATTAATTGAGATATCAAATTACTTGTTACATTAGACGGGTCCTTTGCAACAAAAATAAGCCCGAGAAAAAGAGCGAAAATGATTCAACGATCTAAGAAGCTTTATACCAAGGCTCGAAACAAGATTTAGAAGATTTTCCTTTAATCACTTCCTCCATTGTCTTAATGCAAAATAGAAAATAAATATTCAGGAGGGGATTTAAAAAATCGAATTTTAACTATATGACCTAAATCTGCCCCTTACTTTGACAATTATAGACTTATGTTGATGAAAATGGCCGTTATGGATTCGTTAGAAAAGAAAAAGCAATTTTGGTATTTCCATTTTGATATTTCACTTTCGCAAAAGCTTTGCGATTTTCAGAGCAAATTTGGCCGAAAACCCGGTTTCAAATCGCAAAACTTTTGCGAATGCACCTAATTATGGCACGATGTTTTTCGGTTCTGAGCCTTACCAACCGCTAATTTCGTAATCGTAAACCAAACCGCGTACTAGTCCGGAATCCTTTTCAAATTTCTGAACCGAATTTAATTTGGAAATTTTTGGAGCACGAAGTGAATTTTGGTAATAAGTAGTTCGATCGAGAGGTTCTTAAAATAGCAACACACACTACATGTTTTTGTTGTTTAGATGGTGTTGCAAAATACCTAACTGGGCCTTAATGTGCTTGTTTCTAGTCCTTTGACCATTTGTTTATGTTGCTGGGTTTATAAATCCAAATCGAAAACTTTTTAAACAACGTTATGGAAATGGTTTCATCTTGTAAATGATAAAGTCTCCTGATAATTCCAAATTTTTTGTAGAACCCATCTTTTTTTTGCGGTCAGATATCGTTTAATTTTTATTAAAAAAAGTTCCTAACAGTACCTTTATTTTAACTGTACTATGTACCACTGTGCATCGTGCTGCATCCAATTGGAAAACAGAAACAGGGGCCTGTCCCTGTCCTGGCCAACTGTTGTTGCTGTTGCCGCTTTGGCGGCTTGTGTAAGCGCGGTAGCCACGATTCCGCATTTCCCTTTGTTTTCAGCTTCATAAAATGTTAATTTGCCCGCCGCAATTGCATTCAAAGTAGGTGGAAGAAGAGAAGTCTTCTCCAGTGCAGTCCAGTTGCGTGCTCCTTGGGTTCCATTGGCATTTTCAAATGACCAATTTTCACACGCAAACTTACATAATGCTGCCGGGTTGCCCGCTGCCCGCCGCCTGCATATGAAATGCTTAACATTTTCTAAATAGACTTCTTTGGCCTCAGCCCAGCGATCACAATGCCGATCAAAATCAAAAATCGCTGTCGCAGCCTTAAATCACGATCCCAGCACGATCTTAGGCAACAGCAACCAAAAAATGGGGAAAAAACCAACAAAAATCTGCTGAAATATTTGACCCAAGCAAAAACGTTTTTAACTCCAAATAACTCGGCACAAGCAGGTGACAACGAAGTACGAAATACTCTCTGAAAATCCTACTTGAAAATCCCTCAACTCTCTTTTTCCTGTAGAGTATTCTGCTTTACAAAATATTTGACCCCAGAGACAAGAGCTCCTTTTACTCCTGTTCTTCTCTGGATTTTATTTTATTTTTTCTGGTTGCTACTTATGACAGGCTTGCGCCTGGCGGACAGAAGAGGAGACAAACTTTTGTTATTGTTGACTTTGATGTGGGGGCCCTCATCGATATCCAATGTCTCCAATGCGAGCCCATTGGACAGTTGACAGGCAAGACAATGGTGAATTTCGGTTTGGCTTGGCGCTACAAATTGCGGCCAATGAACTTGACCAGACGCCGCCACGAGCTCGGCCTGGCCATTGACCAATTTTGGTAATTTTTAGCTAGATTTCGCCTGGCGTGGGTTAGTAGCACCAAATAGGGTCAAATCGGTGAAAAGTGAGCTAATGTCTCGTCGAGTGATCTCATTTTGTAGTCTTAACCTAATTGCGTAGGTCGAGGCGGCGGCTGCTGAGACGCGCCGGCCAAGGGAAGATCGATCTCCTCCAAATGCTGCTGCATTATGCACATGTAAACAATGGACAAGCCGCCCAAAAGGTGCCGCCAAAAGGTGTTAAATTGAAATCACGAGAACTTGGGAATTGTTTTGGGAGCCGGAGCACGGAAGCGTATTGATACCCAAACAGCCAGCGGCAGATTGTGCACAGATAAGCCGTATGGCAGGCTCCTGCTTGGCTGGTTGGTTGCCCACGTCGCGACGTCGTCGTCTTCGTCGGCTTTGCCTTTTGGGCCAACATGCAAGCGAGCAGCAGGCAACCAAGAACAAGCCAACAATCGCCTTCTAACAAATGACTCTGGTCGCGGTCTCTGGGGCTGCCTTGTCCTGTCACCATGCCCAGCCCTTGGCCTGGCCCTCGCTTGTCCTTTTGTCTCTGTTGGAAATTCAAATTGACATGAATTGTTTCCCTAGGCCTAGAGACACCTACTCCCAGTCTCCTCTTCGTGTCAATTGTTTGCATTTACACATGTTACACATAAAATTGGCAGGCAATCGATGTAGCCACCAGCCAAAACTCGGTGTCCAACAATTTCATTAATATTAATAAAAGTTGCCTTTTGCTTTAGCGTCTGCTCTTGCTCTTGCCGGTTGTTATTTATGCGTTTTCTGTAGCACGCCAGCCAAGACGACGGTCGTCGGGCCAGACAGCTAGGCAAACTTTATCGCTTTATAGTAATTACGAGCTGTTGATAGGCCAGCTTAGGCTACCGTCTAACGCCTGAATGGCCTGAGGAGAATTTTGGATTGAGATGGTAGCGTGATTCTGTTTGAGTGTGGGTTGGCGTGGGAGTTGGCCACTAAGAGAAGAATCTCTGCTCCTTGAAAATCTTTAAGTTATTGAAATAGATTGGTTAGTATTGGTTATTGAAGTTATTTCGCCTTAACTATAAGTAACCAGGCACCAACAAACACCAAGGTGAGCAGATTATTTATGCAGCTTCTCGTTTCTATCATCAGTACACTTCGCTGTCGACTACAGTGACTGACAGAAACCTACGAAACCAGCCAAATAGCAAGCATTGCTTTTTGTATTGACTCCCAGCTCTGGCGTACAACTTCATATATTAGCTGGATCTTATGTATAAGTATTTTTCAGGTCGAAAAAGTCCAAAGGCAGCTAATTCCCATAATGAGTTCTAAGCTGAAGCATTAATAATCCGTCTGTCTATCCGTATAAACTCACAGATCTTAGTGATGGTAAGAGATTGAGGTTCGACATGTATGGGTCTTGCAGTCTGATCAAGTTTGTTTTAAATTTTAGCCACGCCCGTCTTTTATTGTTATCGACACTAGACCAAGTTGATTCAGCAATGACTTTATTGACGATGTCGTTTGCATATATTCTTGCAGGCAAGTAGATATCTGTAATGTGTCCATTACCATTAGTTGGCGGAATAAAAAGCTCTCTTCATCGGCAATAGAAGCAACTTGAGAAAATTGCTAGAATTGATTAAGAAAGACGATGAGTTTTTTTTTTAGCAACTTCTGCTGTAATTGTGCATTACCCTGACAATCCTTACGATTCCTTTGGCGGATTTCTTTATAATCTTAATAACTACAAATGTCTAGAAGGTACGAACCCCTTACTTTAAAACTGTGGGAGATATGTATGTAACAGGCAGAAGAAAGCATCTCCGATATCATAAAGTATATATATTATTGATAAGCATCAACAACAGAGTCTCCGTCTGTCTGTCCTTCCATCCGTCTGTCCGTATGAACAAACAGATCTCTGAGATGGCAATAGATAGAGGTTTGTCATGTATGGGACTTATACATATGCTACCTTCTGGACATATTTAGTAATCCGAATTATTTATCGATCCGTAAAGGAATGGGAAAGATATAAGGAAAACAAACAAATATGGGCAGCACCGGTCGTAACGGGCAGCACTTCACTGGTAAGGAGTATATTATAGTCGGGCTTGACCGACTTTCTTACTTGTTTAGCATTCCTTTTGTAAAATAGCAAATACTTATTTTATGCATATTGCCGGGTAAACGTCTATTTTAAATTTAAGTTCTAAATAATTAAATTATTTGTAATTGCTTGCTATCTAAAGCCAATGGTAATAAAATATTTGAAATGTAAAAATGTACATCCGATCATAAACTTATGAATTCTTCTAACTTAAAAGCTATTCCAATTACTTTTGCCAAGCAAATTGATAATAGTTAAGAAGCAAAGCTTCAAATCGTAATACCCATTATTACAATTATTGGGGTAATTAAAAAGTCTAATTACCATTTTTAAATACGACAATAATTGTAATGGTAATTACGATTTACAGCTCTGTTTGTAAGCCACATTTAATGTCCGAGAAAGTGCATTTGTTTTTCTTCACTTTTTGCTTAAAAACTGTATTAATTGCGAAATGGGAACTTGATAAGTTTCGGAGAAATGTTTTTTATTCATTTATTCTAAAATGAATTTTTTATATGACAGCGTCTTCAGATTAAGTAATTGAATATCAATTTTGAGTTCGCATAACTGTGGCATGTTGGAATAAAGTCGCCGTAATTGTAAAAGACCTCCAACATTATACGAAGGCTTACCATTTTGACGCCTTGATTATTTTCTATCCTATGTCGTTTTGAATCGACATAATTCCGATTAAAATTATGTCTTATTTTCTTGTCGAAATTATGTCATTTTCGGAGGTGTCACAGAAATCTCTTCCAACCAAATTCCAACCCAAAACCAATTCTCGGTATCCTAGAAATCTCTTTCGGTTGCTTTCAAACCTCTAGTATTTTGTTAAGAGATTTGGAGAAACCAACCAAAGCCAATACACAAACCAACCAATGCGACTTCGCTAATTTACGCAAACTTAGCGAACTTAGCAAAGACACAAACAGGGCTGGCAAGTCAATACAGCTATGAACAAAATCTGTTATCAATTATTTGCGAGCGACGCAGCACTGTTTTTGTAGTTGGACCATAATCTTATACACACACCTTCTAACTAGACTTTTTAATAAGAAAATGAAATCTCTCCAAGTTCTAGGACACCGACGGATTTTTCGAGCGTTTTGCAAACCAACCGAAGCCAAAATCTCTAGAGATTTCCAGGACACCCCCGTTTGAAACGACATAATTCCGATCGAAACTGTTTCTTTTTTTTTCATGTCGGAGCTATGTCGACATCCCAACTAGAAACTTTTTTTTCTTTTGGAATTATGTCGTCTTGAAACCAAATAATTACGATCGATTATTCCTGTCGGAATAATGTCGTTTTAAATTGACATAATTCCGATCGAAATTATGTCGTTTTTATCGAAACTATGTCGTAGTATCGAAGTAGGGCATGGCCGACTTTATCTCACGCTTTCGTTCATATAATAGATATGTTTCATCACACATTCTTTTAAAAATTTGAACTTGTATAAAACTTTTAGCACACAATTATAACAAATAATCTTAATTAAATATGGGCACTAGGGTGCAAAATAGGCTACTACCTCCTATTTACCATTAAGACCCGAAGGTTATCAATTGCCCACCAACTGCACAATTTACGGTCTACGTCTAACTTCATCCGGGCCTATCGACACATATGCAAGCCTGCGCTTTTTATTGGAATAAGCAGCGGGTTTGCGTTCATTCTGATTGCCAGTTACCAAATTCAAAAAAAGTCACTACGGATGTTATATCCAAACTCTCTAATAAAACTCTTAACCAATAAAATAAAAGAACTCATTTAACAAAATAGGCACTCATAGGCAATGACTTGGTTTCTTTCATGGCGGCATTTTGTGTAGCGCTGGGGAAAGAAGAAGCAAAGTCTTTTTTTAAGGCTGCGGCAATACAATCATTGTCTTAATCATAGCCACAGTCATTACTTTATTGCGCTGTGTAGTTTGCGGAGATTGATACTCAAATGTTGTGCACATGGACGGTGTATCATATTGTGGAAATGTCATGCTAGCCATATCTAAGCCTCTCTTTGGATGTCGAAAAGAATTTACGATACAGATGGAACAGGTGCCGCCCAGCATCGAAAGCGCTTCTCGGATATTATCAATTGTGGCAAAACGCTTTCCTTTCATTGGTCTTGGGTTTTGGGAATAGGAAAAAGTCGCAGGGAGCTAAAGCTGGTGCATTATCGTGATGCAGAATCCACGACTTGTTTTTCCACAGCTCTTCACGCAATCTTTTTGAACTATTATTTATTTCTTATTAAATATACACCATAAACTATCGAATCAAGGGGCCCGATATGATCTTAAATTTTCCATACAAAAAAGTACGCTCTAATGGACACACTGTTTGGGCTTAAGTCTCCGACTTTTCGTAGACAGGGGTCTGGGTCGGGCTAACTGTGCAGAACAAATTGCCCAACTGCCTATGTGCACAACAAAGTTAATTCCCTAATTTTGTTTATTCATTTATTTCAACAAAATAGTCTCCTTACTTTTTGAAAAACAGCCTTAATCGGGGGTGTCCTGGAAATCTCTAGAGATTTTGGCTTCGGTTGGTTTGCAAAACGCTCGAAAAATCCGTCGGTGTCCCAGAACTTGGAGAGATTTCATTTTCTTATTAAAAAGTCTAGTTAGAAGGTGTGTGTATAAGATTATGGTCCAACTACAAAAACAGGGCTGCGTCGCTCGCAAATAATTGATAACAGGTTTTGTTCATAGCTGTATGGATGGTTTCAGACTTGCCAGCCCTGTTTGTGTCTTTGCTAAGTTCGCTAAGTTTGCGTAAGTTAGCGAAGTCGCATTTGTTGGTTTGTGTATTGGCTTTGGTCGATTTCTCCAAATCTCTAAACAAAATACTAGAGCTTTGAAACCAACCGAAAGAGATTTCTAGGACACCGAGAATTGGTTTTGGGTTGGAATTTGGTTGGAAGAGATTTCTGGGACACCGCCGAATGTGACTCTCTATGTATTCATCCTATTCATCCTATTTATTTTGAAAATGTATAAGTTTGTGCCTTGCGAAAGTCTCAAAAACTACAATTTTTAAATTTTCAATGTTTTCTGTTTTTAGAATTCACTCGTTTTTCAAAGTTTATTTCTATAACGTCATTTCATTTGCCGAACTTTGCGACTGTATCCCAGTCTGAAATCTTCAACATATTCAAAGTAGGCAGGAATCTAAGGAACTATAGCTGCTTATCCAAGAACTGCTAGGACTCTACTGGTTTGAGCCGATTTGCTTGTAGGTTCGGGCGGAGCTTACCAAATCTTATCTCGATTTCTTGTGCATCTTTCTGGATTTGATTTATTTACGAAAATTTTGTCCCCAATTCTAGTAATTTTAAATTACCTATCATTTGACACACACCTCTAGCAATTCTGTTCGCACGCTCTCATCTCAAATAGTTTAGCGGAAAATCACCTCCGTTTATTTGCCTGCCTTCTGTTATCGCAGCAACATAATCGCATAGTTTACTTGAGGGGGAAATTTATGTATGTGCCGCTTGGGCAACACGCTCCGACGGCTTCAGGCTGCCGCTTCCCCAACCAAACAACGATATCAAAGATACCAAACGGAGTACTTAACACACGTTTTTGCTTATTTCAGGCCTACGAGCTGTCGACGCTGACTGGGACGCAGGTAATGCTGCTGGTTGCCAGCGAGACGGGTCATGTCTACACATTTGCCACGCGCAAATTGCAGCCGATGATCACCTCGGAGGCGGGCAAACAACTCATACAGACCTGCCTCAATTCACCGGATCCGCCCAGTGTGGGCGGCGGCGATCAGCGCATGTCGGCCACGGGTTTTGAAGAGACGGAGCTGAGCTACAACATCGCCGATGAGGACTCCAAAGTAAGACAATTGATTTATGGTCATCATGGGCACGCTCATTTAGGTCATCCGCCAGCGCCTCCCTCACATTACAGTCTAGAGCAGAGCCTAATGCAATCGGGTTATAGTGGGGGGCAGGCATCGCCATTGTCGCACGCTCAGGCCTACGGTGGACACGCGCACCATGCGCATGTGACGCATGTGCCACCGCCGCACTCAACACATTCGCACATGTCGCACTCGCATGCGCAGCGCTAGAATTAGAATAGCTTACCAGCAAATTACTCTTCTTTTTAGTTAGACAGGCAGTTTTTTTTAGCAGATCCAAAGTGCAGCATCTGGCTCTCCAATGGCCACAATTCGATCTCGCCGCTCGTTTTGTTTTGTGTTTTATTTAAGCCGAAGTGGGCGTGTGTTTTTTTTTTATATACTAGTCAAAACTTTCTTTATAAAACCTAAAGGCGACTGTGCCATAGTAAACACATAAACAACAACTTATAGCTCTCCGCTGAGTAGCCATATTTGTACTATATAAACATAGTATATCCCCCCGCCCATAGCAATACTTAAACGAAAATGTTGTCATCATCTTAACCCAGTGCCATTCTACAGCAAGAACAACCTACATACATACATGCGTACATACATACAAACAGAAGACACAGCCGAGACTGCTTTAGTTAGTTTCCTAAACATAAGTGCAATAACAATTAAAGATTTTGCTAAACAGAGTCTAAAAATCTAATGTAATCTACTTTGTAAGTTTGTTAGCGAATTCTAGAAATATTTTTTCGATTTTAAGGCGTTTTTTTGGCTGGGCAAATGAGCGTGCTCCCTGTAGAAAAGAAAAGTTGCAAACACTATTTTTAATATGCCTACATTTATTTATAAACTAATAGTCTTAGATGTTTATTTGGCTTTTAGCGTATTTTGATTTGCTTTAAAAATTATTAAAAACAAAAATTTACTCACCCTTTGAGCTGCCTGTGCGTGTTGCTCTCTACTAATATTTATTGTATATTTTAAACAATCGAAACGAAAAACAAAAACCAAATTTACCCAGCAGCTCAAAGCTTTTATTTAGACAACGTTTATATTTTATTTTAGTTTATTATTTAAATTTTAAATTTAAAACGCAATTTCTGTCAAACAGAAGTTCAATTCGTACTCTTAAACAAATAATCGTGCAATTTTGCAAAAACAAAACAAAAAAACCAATTTAATTTAATATTATGTTTACTTTTACTATGATTACATACAAAATATACATGAATATATTTTATTTAGCTCAATCTTATAAACTTAATAAACAAACACAAAAATCCTGACCAGTTTCCCTAACAGCTATTCAAGAGCAAGGCTAAAGCCTACACGCACACACACTGAACGAAAAAATGTATACTGATCTCTAGTGGGTTGTTGTTGAGTCGAGCTCTTGTACAAGAGCTTCCGCTTAGGTGGGTTTCGCTTGTGACGTCATTTCGGGCGACGAGTTCATAAATCGATCACCCAACAATTGCCTCAAATCATCGTCATGCACCATCAGCTGCTTCTTGCCATGCAAATCGCGTTTCAATGCCGCGTCGCGTAGGCCAACTCTTTCAACTTCAATCTTCCAGCCAGCTGTCGTGTTTCATTCAGTTTTTCCAAGACGATGAATGAAAAAGTTGTGGGTGTCAACCACCAACGCCGGTTCAGGTCAGGAACGTCATCATCGTTTGCTGCTGCTGCTGTTGTTGTCGTTGCTGGTAGCCAGCTGACTTGACTGATAAAACGCCAAAGCTTGTCTGTTATTGCTGCTGTAGGTCGTCGCTTGCTGCCCGCCAACTCTTTGTCCAGCCAAGGTTAATTGTCAACTTGCAGTGGGCTGCGGCGCGCGGTTGCCTCCAGTTTGGCAACTTTTCTGTCTTACATTATGTATATCGGCACACACACACACTCGGAGATATACCTGCGCGGGTGTTTTTGACTATATAGTACATTACCTTCTATGGTTATGCTCACCTGCGCATCATCTCGAAAGCGCCCACGATCCCAGCAAAAATAAAAGTAAATACAAAATGCTGCAAGTTTGTTGGCTTTTAAGTTATTGATTTTATTTAAAACTTGGTTAGAAAAGATTCTAATAATTTTCATTTATTTCCTATTACAGAGGCGTCTTACATAGTGCTGGAGTTTTGCTTAAAGTTATTTTCTCAAATTAAACATCAATCTCTTTTGTATACAAAGTACATGAAATAAAAACCTTACCTTACACTAAACCTTCAAATTATACTTAAATGATCCATGAATAACCGCCAAATAGTTTCTTCACTTAAATTCATTATAATTCGAGGTCTAATGAGGAAATATACTTAAATAACGAATTTCGGAATATACAAGACAAGTGATTTGCACCCAACAGCCCGTTTAGCCCTTGACGACCAGCCCGTTATTGCTCCCAAAACACAGTGCATAATGAATAATGTATTAAAACTTTTAGTGTTATCGATTATTTGAAAAGTCTGCAATCAATTCCATTTAGCTGACACTTCAGTAGTCGAAAATCGTAACTCAGTAATTGCTAATCAGAACTATCCACTAAATGAGCGTAATTATCTTAAGGCCCTCTTCTGGTCTAGAAAAATTTCGATTTTTTCAGTTTTTTAGCTTAGATATTTAAAAATATATTCAAAAATTGTTCCAGCGGCCGAGACCGTAAAACGGCTGTGATGCTATCATCTGGCCATAGAAGAAAAAGAAGATATTCAAAAATATTATCACAAAAGAATTTTTCAAATTTCGGAACTCTTTCGGAGATATTGCCATTTTTGTGAAGCAATGTTTTTGACTATAAGAGGCATTCACAAAATACTTATAACTTTTAATGCGCTATTCCCGAATCCACGTTTTTCCAACTGTTTCGCAGTTTTTCTCAAGTTCTACTGAACCGATTTTGAAGATGCCCTACTTCAGGCATGCCCAAAACAAGCATAGGGAAGAGCACTCACCAATACTCTCAAAGAAAAGCACATTGAAATTGGGTAAGGCAACAAAAAAATCACACAAAATTGTTGTTGGTCAGTTTGCTTGCGCCAATCAAAGAAAAGAATAAAACCAGTTTTTTTTGTTCTACAGACGAAATCGTTTGCATGTGTGTCGATTTTTATACATCTCGATCTGCATGTATACGCTTATTGACTTCCTATCTTCGGTGCAGTTACAAAAACAAACCGTAGCCAAAGAGCATAAGACAGGGCATCGCTGCCCTATGGCCCGCACCTCAACCATTGGAAAACAATTTTTTTTTACTATTTTTTTGTTTCACTGGACTGCAAAAAAATCCTCAAAAATCGATTTCTCATTTTCAAATAGTCGCCATTTTTACAAAATCAATTTTTTTTCATGATTCTGCTTCGGGCCATAATGGCATTCATACCAACCAATTTTTCGTCTCCCGTTTTGCTTTTCGATATTGGTGACTTCCGGAAAGCTGCGAACCATCAACACACCTTTTTTTAGAAGACCCTACTTTGGATGCCGAGAACTTTTTAAACCACCCTCGCATTCAAAAAATTGTTTATTTCTATTGTTTTTAATACATTTAGCAACCAAACACAATAAACAGGATTTCAAAATCCTTTTCCGATTGATTTCCATAAGTTTAAAAAAAAACATGTAAAATTCAGTCGCCTAGACCAGAAAAGGACCTTAAATTCTTTTTAAAAAAAGTGATTTTCAATCATGCTATAATTTTCGCAAAAGTTTTGCGATTGAAAAAATGGGAGCTTGGCTGCATAATCTTTAAACTGAAATATTATATTGAGATTCCACAGTTTAAAAAGCAAAATTGAATTTCCATTGAATTGCCTTAGTATAGTATTTTTTTCTTCGCTTCTTCCATTAGTATAGTAACATTTTTGCAAAAAAATATCTCACTCAACAAACCAATATTTTAAGAAGACCATTAAAACAAAAAGTTTCCACTACCCGACGGACGACGCGGTAATTCAGCTTACGCCACCACATATTGCGTCAACGTGGAACGTATGCCTAGTGTGACCAGAACTAACAAAAAAAAATTCGCATCGCGTTGTTCAGGTTCATGGCATTTTTAAATTAGCTGGTGGAGGGTCACACTGCTTAATCAGGTGTGTTTTGTTTTGATGACTAGTGATAGCAATAGCTCTCCCGCAAAGCCTTAAATCAAGTTCGGTAATCAGCAACTGTTACATATTGGTAGAAATATTAATCAATTTATCCAAAGTGCTAGTCTTTCGTCACAGAAGAAGGTTTTTCTTTTTGAAAAAGCTCAGGAAACTCAATCCAAGCCTTGTTAACTAAATTTAAGTCCGAATGCTTGGGGTGGGATGAATCCCAAATGGCATCCCGGTCTCTCAACGCCAAAATCAGCGCAACCTTGTCTTCATGAGAAAACACTTCCAATTGGATCTTTCGCTTTGTTTTTCAGCCATATTTTCACAATTAAAATTTTATTTTATTTTAGTTAAGTCTAGCTGATCGATGGCATACATGTAGAGTAACAGTAATCGTTTCGCTTGCTTCTTCTTCAATCAATTTTTGTACGAAACTTCTCGATACGTCGTGAGTCCGTCTGGGCCTTAAGACTATTTATCAGACCTTGCTTTTGTATGGGAGTTATATTTTATAGTGGTCCGATATTCATCAAAAGTATGCCCTGTACTCACTACAACTGCATTTAGCATTTTTTGCAAAATGTAAATTTATACGGCCACTTGAGGTTGCAGAAAAGGGCATTTTGCAAAAATGTAGTCGCATTACTTAGCCATTCGATTGTTAGATAGTTTCTACTCGATACTCGACTATTTTTGTCTAATTTTGACGAAGTTTCCAACACTACATAAAGGCGCGCCAAATTGCAGAAGTTTATGACACCAAGCGTTTCAGCTAGGCCCAGTGCCCCATTGTGGAGCGTATGTCAAGCTGTCAGTGTCAAGCATTCGCAGGAGATCTTTCATCCGTTGAAAGGAGAGAACCCTCTGCAGATCGTGGTGACCACCATCATCAACTCTAGACCACGTGAAGATTCCACAAGTACTGGTATTGCTGGTGCTGTACGTCATCAGGCTGTGGATGTGTTGCCCTTGCGTCGCGTTAACCAGGCCATCTGGCTGCTGTGCAATGGAGCACGTTTGCTGCCTTCAGGAACACCAAGATCATTGCCGAGTGCCTGGCCGAAACGCTGATCAATGCTGCAAAGGGTTCCGCCAATTCGAAAAAAAAAGAAAACAAGAATTCTACTGACATTTTTACAAAAAATGCAAAATTCCCCAATTCAAAAATTCCGTAGCTTATCTGGGGGTCGTGAACGCCCAAGATTTAAAAACATAAATAAAACAATCAGTAAAACTCTGTCTGTAACAAGACCTAGAGAGCCTCCATCACCTACTCCAAACATTGTTCTAATTTTTCTTATTGATGCAGCTATTTTGCATACTATTTCATGAAGGGCCAGTCAATTTTTCTCTTACTCAAAGCTTGTTGCATCCTTTTCTTGGTATTTTTATTTTGTTTTATATCTACTAGTTAAGTTTTGGCACTCAAATAATAGCACTAAACAGTGTCCACAAGTTTACACACAAATTTTCAAATGGTGTATCGTCTTGTGAACATAACGCATACTTCCTCGCCAACATTTTCGTAAATGGTATTTGGAGTTGTAATCTGAAGCCGAAGTGTTTTCTGTTATACGCCCACTTTTCCGATTACATGGAACTCTGTTTTGAAGTCAGGAGGCCTTTAAAAACGGCCAAGCTTATGTAAAAGGCACAGGATTGTAGTCGATACAAAAATGCTAAGCTCAAAATAAAACTTTATAACAAGACCCTGGTTTAGCAATTGGCTAACTTGAGGCCTTCGCTCTGTATATATATATTTTGATTATGCCTTTGGTGACATTACCCCCCTCATTGGACAGATTTAAAAAGGTTAAGGCGAAATTTCACACACATATTTTCTAAGGAAATTTTAAATTGTGGGAAGATCCACAAGTTTATGGATTATTTGATTAGTTTCTTAATTCCCTTTACCATCAAATACTGTCTTTGATTAAAAGTCACCCTATTAATCTTCTGTTTGTATGAAAAATATCTTCTTCGACAGTTTGAAAGCTAACTTTACGAAACATTTCACGAAGTCGAATTGGATACATGTAGCTGTCACAGGAATGACCGGTAGAAAAACTAATTTTAGTGAGAAAAACTTCTTTGTTTTCAACAGAAACTTTTTCAAACTTCGTATTTATCAGTTTGCTATCCTTTTCCATGATTTCACTAAGTTTGGTTAAAATCGGACATATCTATATATATCTCCAATAGGAACAATCGGTCGAAAAACTAGTTCTAGTCAGAAAAACTTTTTAATTTTCAATGGTAGGATTTCTTAACTTTCCTGCATAATTTTGGGGAATTTGATAAGAATCGAATGAATATATCAAAAGAGACGTCAGTCTCAGTTCAGTTTGGGAAATCACTCAGCTAGCAATGTTCAAAGCGAAAAATTAATTTGTTGTGTTTTATGTGTTGTGTGCTGCAAGGGTATATAAACTTTGGTCGAGCCTTAATTGGCGTGTCGATACAACGAAATATACGCCAAAGCTCGACATAAAAAAATAAAAACTTAGCGATATCTTTGGTATTTCACTATCCATGTCTTTGGTATTTTACAATCGATGTCTAAAATATTAAGTATTGAATTACATTTCTTAACTAGATCCAAAAAGTACTTCCAAATACTTGCTCAAATTATTCGTCAACTGAAAGTATATTATCTTCAGATCGTGTTTGTTTTTTAAGCCATGTATAACTTGGAGCTCTTCTGAGAACAAGTTCTATACCCATCTAATATTCCCAAAAACACACGTATTACCCAGCTGATTCATTCTGGCGAGTCCCTCTGCCACCTCTTTGGCTGCTCCTTGTGACTTCTGGCTGCTGTTCCTGGTAGACACACACTAAGTACACATATCAGTTTGAGAAATTAAAAGCATTTTGCGGTTCGGCTGACTATCGAAGCGGCCGCGTGCCGGGAACCTCTAACGACATTTCAATGATTTGCTGCCCGCTGTTGTTTGCTGTTTTCTGGAAGCAGAGACGCGTCACCAAGTTGGCCACGTGCGCAGCACAAGACGCAGGAGGCGATCGACCGACCGACCACAAAAGCATTTGCAATGCTCGTCGATTACGTACGAGGGCGACCTCTGTCAGGCAGTGGCCAGTTGTGTCCAAAAGCCACCAACAACGCAGCCACGCAAAGAATCTTTGGCTTGGTTTGTGGATTTTGTGTTTAAGCCGCCGCCAGCAAGTTCTAACCGCATGCCGCCACAATGTCCTCTTAATTTCCTAGGCAGCTGCGGCTGCGCGCGATGATATCGTTGCCAGAGCCAGGTCCAAGTCCCAATCGTCGTCGCCGTCGTCGTCGTCTTCTGTCCCGTGTGCTCGTTTTTTAATTCAACTGATTGTACTGCAGCTTCTGGAATTCGGCATTTCTTAAAGCCGCGTGTGCACATTGTGCGAGCGTCGGCAACTTCTGGGCCTGGCCTGGCCTTCTCTCCCTCTCCGCCTTCGCAATCTGAAAAGGTTAAGAAATGACAATTTGTGAGCTTTTTTTGTGGTTCTGTTCTTTCTTCTGCGTCTGTTTGTGCTGTTTGTGTATTGTTTTTGCCTTTGTGATTATTTAAAAGCCCCCGAGTCGGCGACTGAGACTCCGGCGCGGACCTTAACGAGGCTCGCTTTTGGCCTTTCAGGATTCACATTTAGTTAAGCAATTATTGGCCGGGCAATGCAAAAACAAATAATGCGTACCCGCTGCCCCCTGCCACCGACCCCGGTGCCCCATCATTTGGACTTACTCCAATGATTTTCCAAGTTAATCAAAATTCTTTGCTATCCACTATGAAAAATCTCAACGACCTTCCTTTTTTTTGTTTTGCCCCTCCCCACCAGAGAGTACGAGTATCTTCTAGCGCCGAACCACGCCCAATCACTGAAGCATGGCCGAGGCAAACTTTCGGCTGGAAAACTGTAAGTTTTCTATCCGATTTACTTATTTAGAGGCGGAAGGCAGAGGCGCAGCTTCGCTTGACTGCCCATTTTATGGCTGAGAATCTGTCGGATTTTAATTTTGTTGTTTTTTTGGACTGATTGCCTCATAGATGAGATTTATTAAAATGTTTGTTGTAAAATTATGCCAACTCTTTTGAAATATTTTAGGTAAAAGTTGATAATGATCTGGGGAAATGATTTAAAGATTCAAAATTAGTTTCTTGGATTCGTTTCGCTGATCCACTTCCTAAAGCATTAAACCCAAGATTGTGCTGCTAGCTTGCTATTAGAGAACCTAATCTTTGGACACATCGCGCGCTTAGGGCGACAAAGATGTTCTAAACCACCGATTTGGCTAACAACATGGACTTTAAGGCTAAGCAAGTCTTACCCGCGGCTATATTTATTATCTGGCTTGTTTCTGTTCCCAAATTAGATCAGTTTTAGCATATTCCTTTTCTTTGACAAAACATGTGGCCGTGTGTGGTGCAGGGTAATGTGTGAGCCTGCTGTGTAGGAGGTCGTCGTGTGTTCGATCCCGCCTCGGGACATTAAATGAAAAAGTTTTTTCCTTAAAAGCTTACACAGCCGGTCACCTTCACAAGCTATTGAGCCAGCTTTGAAGAAACTAGCCATGGAAAAGCTTCTAAAACTTTGGCGTTCGGATTCGGCGTTAAACTATAGGTCCCTTTTTTTTCTTGTGCAAAATTAAAAACACACAATCCAAGAGATTGAGAGAAGCTGGTCTTTGGCCCTTTGGCCTATGCATAGCCAAACATTTATATTTCTTTTTTTTTGACAAAACATTATTCTTTCTATTTTTGCGACTGAAGTTATTAGAAACAACGATGTATTAAATTATCTGCTTTCGCTTCGAATCGACTTATTTTAAAAGGAACATCGTTTAGTTTCATAGATCGTTTTATGGGTACAAATTGGCAGTGAGGCTCGGCTTGGTTTAAATTCGAGTACTGTGGGCTCTGATAAAATTTTATATGTGCCCTGACTACTCGCAATAAGACTAAAAACAGAGTCCTGAGCATGCTTTCATTGTGTTTCTGGCTCAGTTCAGGGCAAAGTTTCAGCAACGGCTCATAAACATAAGAAAAACATGAACAAGTAAGAAAGAAGGTCAAGACCGCCTATAGTAAACTCTGTACCAACAAAAGTATTTGCTCAGCATTAAACTTGATACTGCAGAAGCAGTTACAAGCTGCACTGCAGCAGCGAACATTCATTTGCTCATAGCTTGACCATCGTTCATTCGTTCTTTACCAATCTTTCGGCGGTTCGATAAATAATCCTGATTACTAAACATGTTCAGAAGGTTCAAGCCTTTTATCTATAAAACTGTGGAAGATATGACTTTTTTCCAAATTGCTGGGGTGGGAGGAGGCGTGGCAAAAATTGAAAATTAACTTGATCTGCCTTCAAGTAGAAGAAGTTTTGTCCCATACTAGAGCTGCAAAAATATCGATAGTGCTAACGAGGTATCGAATATTTGCTTTCGTGTCACACTATCGATAGTAATTTTTAACCATCGATAGTGGTCCTCCATTATTTCATTCTTTGGTATTCTTCGCTAGCGTTTAGAAAGTAGATCGCTTGCTTAAGAAAACTAGATATATGAGAATGGGAGTTCTCATAGATGAGAATTCACTGGTGTTGGCGGCTATGAAATCCAACCAATACCTACTTAAAATCGAGTGTTTTTTTAGGCTTTTTGCACTAGGAGTGCGTTATGCTTTAGTAGCTAACAACTACCTTTTTCCATACAAGATAACTGATTGTTGACTATCAACGCACTTCTAGTGTAAATGATGTTTTTGTGTGCCTGCCCCCATTAACAAAATCTAAAAGAATGTTCAGCAAAGTTGGATTCATTATAGGCGATAGACGGGCTTCATTAAATGCCAAAATTGTGGACATGCTCCTAATTATCAACAACAATTTGAATATCTCAATGATTAATAACACTAGGCAACAATGTCCAATATATTGAAGGATTGATGGTGATTCTAGATCACTTTCGTGAGCTGAGCACGATGGTCCATCACTTCTAGATTTTTGGTAATTTGAACCTAGCAAGAAGTATTCTACAAGTTGATTTTGTCAACCTGAACCGTTAAACCAATGTGGCAACATCCAGATCAGAAAAATAATTAGGCATCTTCCTTTACTCTCTTGCATTATTAATTCGTCGTTGTGTGGTGAAATTCGGTTATTCATAATCATTTTGTTAAGCAAAATGGGGCCAGCTCTTTGTATATGGGCATTTCCACAGAAAAGTCCACCGAGACCAAAAAATTAAAAGTACTTAAAAACACTGTTTTATATCAAATTTTCATAGGGAATCAATCAAACTTAACAGATGCTAGCCAATCTTGCCATAAATCATTAGCCATTTCGAAATTTCCAAGAGCAAACTCGCTCAAGCCTCATTTTTCTCATTTGGGTACTTATTTTGCACGTTTTCTTGTTGAAAAAAGGTACTATAGAATGTACAACGGGTTAAAGAATAATGAAAGTAAAACCATAACAAACTATGTGATTGCAATTAACCGTAACTTTTTGCTTTCCATTATATCAGAAATCACAAATATATTATGATGGAAAAATATGCTACGTGCGCAATGTCACGTAGCGAATCCTATTTTACTTTCTATGAAAAAAATACAGAAAATGTTTCAGTCAAACTAATTCTAATGTACAGTAAAATTAGTCGCACTAAAAATTTTTGGCAGGTTTGGCTGAGCTCTGCACTTATATTGATGCCCAAATCAAACACTTCCATTTTTGGTCACGTGCGTATCAACTTTACCACTAAATAAAGTGCTCCGAAGGAGGTATAAGTTAAAGTGGCAGAAGATATTCTGATTTAAATGCGTACGACGGTCTCGTTCGTCACCATGGAAATGCCCATATCGATAAAAATATCGATAATTGCATCGGGACTGAACTCGCGGTTAACTCTAGAGTTACGGCTAAGTGTTGTTCCTCCGGTTACGCCACCCACAGCATGAAACACTTTAACCGAACACTAACCAGACATTGAGAAATCGGTCCTAAATGTAAAGATAAGACAAATTAATTAGCTCTGAATTTAATACAATGAAATCCTTTTTTAACCCAAGTAGACATTATCCGGTTCAGTCAAAGAGTCATAAGATCATTTAAAAATCCGAAATAGTTTTCTTTGATTTCACACTATCTTGACTACTGCTTGAATCTTTTTCAGAAAAGTCGCTTTGCGACAGGATGAGTCTCGAAAATATGATTAAGATATATTTCGCACTTTTGAAATAAATAATCATCGATAAAGTATCGCGTGACACAGTATGCTTCGGGTGGCAACGCTATGATATCGATAGGAATTTTCCGATACTTATGTACAGAGCATCTTTTAAAACAACTTCTGAATAAAGATAGTGCCAAGCTATTAATTTCACAAGAATTACGATGGCAGCTAGCTTAAAGTGTGAACGCTATTTAACTCCAGACAAGTAGATTCAAATATCGTTTTAGAAATTTCGTGCAAACAATCAGGTGGGGGGTCCCCCTCCCGTTTATAGAAAAGTTCGACTTTAATTTTTGGATTCTTTACGATCCGAAATTTAAGATCGTAGACATTTAAAGAGGCAGCCCGACAATCAGGCGCCTATCGTTATATTCCCTAATCCACAGAATTTTAAATATTATTTTGCTTCAATAGTGCAGAGATTAAACGGCTAAAGCTTTGTATTGTTTGACTACAAGCCTCATACTCATCACTCATACTAATTTAGTTTCAAATTGAACTTTAGCAAACTAAATTGGCAAGTAGAATATGCCCGACCATGCAGAAATATTTTATTTAATAAAAATTTGTATAAAAATTGTGTTGACTTCAACTTTTGATTTTATTGTGGGCAGGAAATGAGCCAAGCTGAACATCGATTGCTCTTACTTTTGTTATTATTGTTGCTTTTGTTGAGCTCGTAAAGCAAGATCTGTGGGTAGTAAAAGTCAATGTGGTTTTTGTCCCGTGTGGGAAGTCCGCGTGCTTCATTATATAATGAATTGGGGAGATGGCTCAGGCACAAGTGTGTGCGTAATATTTTGGCGTTGGTGCGCTTAGAATTTATTACTAAAATTGTTCTTTTGAGAAATGTTCTTTAACCTCTGAAGTGACATCAACTCCTTCCTCTTATTTCTTCACTTCATTTTAATGAAAGTGCCATAAATTTTCAATTAAACTTTATGCTTCTGCCGTTGCCTTATGCAATCTTCTTTCAGTTGTCTAGACGCAACGACCCAACCTTAGTGTTCTCTCCCGTCTGATTGGCGCCGATTAAGCAATTCAGCAACAAGGTGGAGAGTGACGAAACTTCTTGCCTACAATTATTTGTGAATTAACATTTATAAAAAAAATACAAAATAAACCCAAACAACACACAAAAACACTTGATCCTTGAGCGTATCACATGCATTGACGCTTCAGCGCATTTAAAAAGTATTTTTGTGCTGCAACAACCCAACAACAACAGCAGCAGCAACAACAACAACAACGAGGGGCAGGCTAAGAAGAGAAATATTTTACCGCATTTTAAAAGCCTCGGCAAGTCTCGGTTGTATGTCTGTTATGCGGATTCATTGCAACCGCAGTCACTTGTTGATGTTGATGTTGCTGCTGCTGCGGCTGCTGATGTTGCTGCCGTTGCAGTTGCAGTTGCTGATGTTGTGCTAAATTTCACACCAACAATGAGCGCGCGCCAACAATGAATGAAAATGACTGAGTGACGAATGCTGAGGCAAGATGACCAACCGACCGTCCGACCATCCACTTGGTCACTTGGCTTGTCTGAGGCTAAATCGATACCTTAATTCAAAGGAACGCCAAACCGCATTTTTGGATAATATACTCCAACTTCATCCGCTCCAGTGAACGCTACATTTGTCTTGGCACGCGTGAGATTTCCTGTCCAGAGTTTCGAGTTGCAAAAGGTAGCCAAAAAAAAAAAACGATATATATCCACACACAATTAAAGGGTCAAAGTTTGCCGACAAGTTTTTACGTAAATAAAAATGAACCACTCTTGATAGAATAGCCTGCTGATAGAGGAACTATGTATTTAAGCTGAGAGAACATCACTTTAAGAGATACTCCAACGGAAGCTAAATGCCAATATGGATTAACAAACTTCAAAATCAAAAGTACTGCAAGAGCAAATATCTTGATTCAAGCGCTTTCAACGCTATTCTCTCCAATTGCTGGCTCTTATCGTTGTAACTTTTTCTAGCTCCCGTCGTCTGAGATTCCCCAGCACTGTTTTAACTGTTTCAAAAACCTCCCGATGCTATCGTCAGTAGTCGACAGCTGCGTCTTCATGCCAGCATTGCTAAATCTGCTTGAGAATTTCAAAGCAGCCCTATTGCAAAAACCGACACCAAAAGACAACGGATGAAGTTGGAGTATTTCACAGAAGCCTTCGTGTCTGTTTACGCAATTGGCCTTACAGCAGGGTTCCCCAAGAAGAGGCTCTTCGTGTCTCTCTCTAAAACTGATACATTACTTCGGCAAGCCTTCGGGTTACAGTGGGGAACACTGCCTTACAGTATTAGAGGAGAAGAGAGATTTTCTACCCACTGGTTTTTATCAGAGCTCGCAAATAACAATTGACCGTTTTTCGTTGTCCAAAAATAACTGTTATTTACGGACCCTTTGAGCAAAGTGTCAGAGATAACTCTTGAGCAAAGCGGTCTGTGATCAACGAACAACCAATGGTTTTGTTTCCCTTTTGTTCTGCTCATTCACTGACCAATTGGACGCGAGTAAAGAAAACAAAAGTCATTTGCGTTTGTGTGTGTGTATGTGTGAGTGAGGTATCTGTTTGGGCTTCCCAGTCGGACTTTGCCTAATGTGTTGAGAAACCTTAGTACATCTGGTGGCATGAAATTTCACGACATGCAAAACGAAGGGTTTGACAGCGAACGTCTCAGGTCTTCCCTCCTACAACTTAGAAAGTTGGTACATCTGCAGTACTGAGAAAGTAAGAAATTTCTTAAGCCGAAGGCTGCTGATGACGTCACCCCAAACGGAAACGGTTAAAACCCCTGAGATTTTCGGCGTTTCCATTGCAAAAGGAAGCCGAAGGCTCAGTTGTTTGCAGGCCTACTCACGTGAAAAGTAAGCATGAAAGTTGTACTTCTTTCATGATGACAAGTCCAACTGGGTTGTGACTCACACAAGCCACACACAAAAAAAAACACCCTTTGAGGTGAGCCGTTTATTTTTTTTGCTCATCTGTTGACTCTTAATGTGAGAGCGCTCAGTCGGATTGCTCTCTACAAGTTGTTATTGAGTGAGCAAAACAAGAATAGCTCGACTGAGAACAGTCAACTGAAACCAAAAACAAATAGAAACGAAGTGTTCTGCTCAGAGCGAGAGCAAGCGTGCATGCAAAGGTAAAAACGGACAATTGTTATTTGCGAGCTCTGGTTTTTATTTAAAATATTAGAACCCTAGCTTAGGTAGTTTTCGGGACAGTTGAAAATTATATTTTTTACCGATCCTGGCGATTCCAGAAATTTTCATGCAAGTCCTTGTCACCCGACGACCATCTATTTCCCTCATTCCCCGAGGTGAAAGAGGAAGTCAAGGATCTGGTGAAATGTAAGACCACGGGCACCGACAACACTGACAACAGGACGATGAAGCTGCCAGACAAGGCCACAATGTTCTTGGTACTTATCTTTAACGCGGCCTTGAAACTAAGCCATTTCCCATCTCCTAAGAGACCTGGCTAATACACTAGCCCACCTTGACACCTCAGCCAGATCGACAGGCCTCAAAATCAACACAAAGAAGACAAAAGCGCTCAGCATCCGTTCCGGATAATCCCATGCTCTGGACGAAGAGCCAATTGAGCAAGTTCAGCAATTTGGCTACCTGGGAAGCGTAGTCGATATTGATAAAGGGACGGAACTCTATGTGGATGTGCGCCTTTAAAAGGCTAAAGGTGCCTATGGGATGCTGTCAGCTGTTTGGCGTTGCTCGACCTACCCACACTGGCTCAAAATCAGGCTCTTCAAGTCCAACGTAATTCCAGTGCTCCTATACGGTTCTTCCACTTGGAAAATTACAACTTCCATAGTGTCAAAACTCCAAACATTTGTAAACCGTTGCCTGCGACGCATCTACTGCATATTCTGGCCTGACAGAATACTCTGAGCTGCTTAAACGAGCGAATATGGAGAGTGTCGACACCATGCAGGATGAAATGGAGCTGGATAGGACAAACATTGCGAAAAAGCGAGAACAACATCGCGAGGAAGGCAATGGAATGGAACCTCTTGGACGGAGTCGGGCGGTTACGTGGCAGACCCAAAAAAACTTGGAGGAGGACTGTCGGTAGAGAGGCGCAAAGCATCGGGAAAAGTTGGGGAGAGGAGTGGTTGATGCCCTATGTCCCACAAGGGATCGGAACTAGAAGAAGAAGTCCTCTTCCACAAAAGTGAAAAACCACCCTCCTGCCATGAAACCTGCCGCCGTTTAGCCTCCTATTCATTCTTGGAAAGATCTTCGAACGCTGTATCTTACGAAGAATGCTCGATGTACGATCTATTCGTAAAGCCATACTCGATTTCCAGTTTAAATTCCGACTGAGCCATGGAAATCCCGAACAATTACATCGAGTTGACAACCATTTACATTCTCGACGGGTACAACGGGAATGAATATGTACCTTGACATCCAGCAGGCCTTCGATAGAGTGTGGTCAGCTCTCGAAGATCAAGAACCTTCTTCCGCCCCAACTTTCAAGAGCTTCCTGACGGACAGAACCTTTGAGGTAGCACACGAAGGAGCGACATCTTAAACACGAACCATTCGGGCTGGTGCACCGCAGGGTAGCGTTTGACCTTGATATACTCCCTTTACCAGAAGCAAGGCCATAGCATCCCTCAATCTGGCAAGTTGACAGCCCTGACCGAGACTCACCACAGATGCCCCAGGATACCTGAGAAGGTTCCAGATAAACATTGCATATAATCGACATGCCTCTCCGTCTGACATCTTCCCAGAGATCTTGCACGCAGCTTATGACATAAAGCAGCCCATAAATAACTTGGGCTCTCAGTGGACAGAAGATTGACGTTTGGACACCATGTCAAGCCAAAACACGGCGCATAGGGCGGCTCCTAAACTCCAAGAACAAGCTATCACTCTGGAACAAAGTCCTAATATCCAAGGAATTCTTCTAAGGGGAAGGTTAAAGAGAGTCTTACCCAAGGACCTCGTCTCACGGCGACTCTGTCAGAACACCATTCACACCAAAAATCCGTACACTAACTCACTAAATACTTACATTAAAACATTTTCACATTATCGGAAGGCCCGAATGGACCCTGACAAGTACTGTTAATACTTAATAATGTAAAAATGGCTTGACACAGCCCCAAAGTGCCAAAGCCGAGCCTCTCTCAGTCTCTTGGCTTGTGCGCTTCTAATTTTCGCACAAGAGAAAGGGACCTACAGTTTAACGCCGAATCCGAACGGCAGTTTAAGAAGCTTTTCATGGCTAATTACTACAAAGCTGGCGCCAACAGCAGAGAGGGGTGACCGGGTGTAAAGTTTATTCAAAGAAAAAACTTTTCATTAGGTGTTCCGAGGCGGAATCGAACCCACGACCTCTTGCACAGCGGGAAAAAAGTAGTTTTCCAAAAGTTTAATTTTGTCGAACTGTGCAATAGTCAAAGCTTATGGTTATATTTATTTAAGGACAGATCCTCTTCCACGTTTCCTCTAGTAATCGTGTTGATCTATTTAAGTTCCCTTGAATCGCAACATGAGTCAAACCTACTAAACCGAGCCTGACCACGAAACGTTCCTCAACTGTTTAGAAAAGGTTTCGTCCAAGTCACATTTTACGACTTTATTTAAAGGTCATCGCAGATGAACATTAAAAACGAGTTACCACAACCTTTGGTTCGATAAGTTAAGCAATCTGTCTGCAAAACAAACCTTAGACTCCTCGACGTGTTCGACTATCCGTACCGAAGCTTCTGCTAAATTTCTAAGGCTTAGAGCAGTGATGTTCAAGAAGAGCGAGACCAAAAAGTGAGAGTGTATATCAAAGCGACACAGCCCAGCTTTGAACTGCCCTGCTCGACGTCTAGGCATCGAATGCAAGCAAAGAGAGCGCTGCTTACGCTCATACTGTCCCGACTTCGGCATGCGCTCGGCTCGTGTGTGTGTAAATATCCGATTGTGCTCGGCCCCTGGGGGCTATGGAGGAACATCGCTGGTTTAGAGGCTTGTAATTAAGCTTTACTCATTTCAATTAAATAATTTTTTTAAAGAGACGATTGCATTCTGGATTGCATTCAGAGTATTCACAGCCTATACCTGCGGCCTTCAGTGCATAGGTCACTTCTGGAATAACTAATCGTGCTCTATAATACTAAAATTTCAACGCGAAGAGTTTCACATTCAAACTTGATTCTTAACCTTATTACAGCCAGCACTTCCATCAAAATCCTGTCATCTCCCCCTCCTAAGTCCTTACACTACAACAATGATTAAGCTTCAAATACAAGTGTAAAAAATGTATATATATTTTTTTGGCGCTTCCGATGGCTTATCTGCCTGGGAATTGTGGCACACAGCCCGTGTTTTTGTTGTTGTTGCTGTTGTGGCTTGTGCAATGCCTTTTAAAAAGCTGTTAACATGCGTTGTCATCGCTGCCATATGTTGCACGACGACGACGGCGACGACTTCGACTTGGACTCCTGGTCGCCAATTGTTGTTGCTTGACTTGGGTGACTTTGTGTCAACCACCTGGCAGAACTGAACCAATTTTGTGATGGTTGCATCAACCCGTTGAACTTGAGTTTGTCAGCATGCGTTGATTTCCATTGAAATCTATGCGAAAGTGGAAACGCCAGCGATTTGCGTAGCTTGGAGCAATAGTTATAGCTTCCTCAGTTCACATGTGCCGTCCCTTATTTGGAAGCTTGGTGCGCAAAAAGTAAAATAAAAAGCAGCACACATAGCCGACGCACACACACACACACACACACAAGGCGACTCAGACCCGAGTGCAACATCGTCGTTGTAGTCGTCGTGCTTGTCGTTGTCGTCGCCACATTGGCTGACTTATGACGAAAATAATTGCGGGGCTATCTCTATCTCTATCTGTGACTGGCGATCGCGTCATCATCGTCGTTGGTAGAAAGCTTCAGCTCCACACTGCCGCTGCTGCTGTCCCTGTTTTCATTAGCCCGTTATATGCGGCGTATGAGTAATCAATAATAATTTTATCGCCCGCTGGAGCGCCTGTGTGGTCCATAAAGCATTTAATTTTCATCAAATCGATTGCCATAATAATTTCACGCAAAACTACGAACGACGAATATTGTAATTTACTTAATTCGCTGCGTTCTGAATACGCAAAAAAAAAAAATAAATAAAAAAGCAGCTACAAAAAGGAAAACATTGTCTATGCATTAGCTACATGTTGTCGTTGTTGCGACTGCGCGGCGTCTGTTTTGTTGGTTGGCCACGTTTGATATGCAAATTTTCGTTATTTGCTCTCGAAAAGAGAGACAGAATATCGCGTAGTTTGTTGTTGTTGTTGTTGTTGCTATTGCAGTGGTTAAACGAAGCGAATGGAAATTATATAGTTGTATGTATAAGGTACTATGTAGGTACCTCAAGAAAATTGTATTTTTATTGTGGAATATTGTCAGTAAAAATAATTGAAATCCGATTGGTTTGGTATAAATGAATATATTATTTAAGCTGTTGGCGGGAAGATATCTAAGAAATATATTAAATGTAGTCTCTCATATTTACACAGGCAGTGCATCGAACTAATGCAACAATGTTGTTCAATAGATGGAGCCACTATTGCTATTATTTTCATTCAAATATGCATAAATACCCAGTACCCTTAGGCCAAATAGTGGCGCTTTTAAAAACATAAGTTTTCGTCTCTACAAAACTTAATGGAGAGTCGCTTATACAAAGCTATAATGCCACAGAAAGGTGGGTTTCAAAGTCAACCCCAATAAACTATCCCCCCCCCCCCCCCCCCCCGCCCCCCACCCCCCCCCCCCCCCCCCCCCCCCCCCCCCCCCCCCCTCTCAGATCTATTTGAATTGTTGCTAAAAAGTGTGAGGTGGTGCTGTGGACATGATGCCAAGACATTTCCATCTTTGTTCTCTCAAGATCAACAATCAATTTTCTTTGATCCCCATCTAAACAAATAAGTATGGTCACTTTTGGTAACCAAAAATGCGAGAACCGCTTATAACCTGATCCAAAATTCATCAGTTGTGCTTAAAATGTCCTTGAAAACCAAAGAATGACAATTGAAATCATGTTATAGCGCACTTAAAAATTGTTCTTGAAATGAGAACAGTGTACCACAAATTCGAAAAACATTAAACATTAAACTGCCATACCTAAACTTTTTGAGGACATAATTACTTCCCAATTACAGCACTTTTGCCAACCCATTCTTTGTCCATCCCAGCACGGTTTTATTCGTCGCCGTTCTGTTTCCACTTACTTGAATTATCATCAATTGGATTTCTTAATCGAAAACAATCATATGTCATCTATACCGATTTCAGCAAAGCCTTTGTTTCTGTTAATCATAACTTACTTCTACATAAACTATGCCTAATAGGTCTCCCAACCAACTTTCTCGGCTGGGTAAGATCTTACCTCACCAATCGGTCCCTTTCAGTCTGCTGTATCCGAAACTGTTTACGTTACCTCGGGTGTCCCACAGGGCAGTCATCTTGGTCCCTTGTTATTTAACCTGTTCATCAATGATATTCCTCAAATGCTTTCGTTTTCAACTGCCCTTATGTATTCTGAGGATCTCAAGCTATGTGCCTTATTCAAAGATCCAGCTTCTCCACTTCTATTACAAAGTGATTTAAATTCTCTGAGTGCCTGGTGCCTACTGAATCGCCTCCCCCTTAATATTGTAAGTAAAATTAGCTTGTCAAGATGACACAGCCCCAAAGGGCCAAAGCCGAGCCTCTCTCAATCTCTTGGCTTGTGCGCTTCTAATTTTAGCACAAGAGAAAGGGACCTACAGTTTAACGCCGAATCCGAACGGCAGTTTGAGAAGCTTTTTCATGGCTAATTACTGCAAAGCTGGCGCCTACAGCTAAGAGGTGTGGCCGGGTGTAAAGTTTATTCAAAGAAAAAAACTTTTCATTAGATGTTCCGAGGCGGGATCGAACCCACGACCTCATGCACAGCAGTCGCGCACACTAGCCGTTGAGCCACCCGGCCACTTTCCCTTAATATTATGACCTTTCATAGAACCAAGCCGTATCTATACGAATACGCCATTAATACGGATTCGTTAAACCGTATTTATAAAGTCGATGATTTGGGTATTCTGTTTGAACCCAATTTTAGCTTTAACAGCCACATTTCAGTGATGTGCAATAAGGCTAAAAGTGTACTTGGATTTATCAAGAGATGGTCCAAAGAATTTAATGATCCCTACACTACCAAACATCTTTACACCTCGCTGGTCCGACCAAATCTGGAATATTTCTCCTGTCTTTGGTCTCCGCAATATCTGACATACCAAGATCAAATTGAATTGGTTCAGAAGCTGTTTCTGATTTTTGCCCTTTGTGATCTAAACTGGGACACCAACAGGCATTTACCTCCATACGAGCAAAGACTACGTTTAATAGACCTCCCTTCACTCAAATCCCGGAGAATTTGTCATGCAGTCATTTTTGTCCACAAGCTCTTGGCGGGTGAGATTGACTCCATGGTTCTTTTAAGCCTTATCAAATTGACAGTACCACCCAGATTAACTCACCACTATACTCCAATCTACCTCTCGCCTCGCCTAACCAACTATGCTCATCGAGACCCCCTCCGTTGCCTATGTCTTGCTTATAATGAGTACTATCACCTGTTTTCTATCGATTCCTCTACTTTAAATGTAAAAAAACGCCTTAATGTCATTTCTTAACTGAAAACCTTTGCTGTGAGTTGGACCATAGCTGGCTTCAGCCAATAAATTAGTCCCACCGGGTCGGAGATCGTTATATCTGGATTCTCATTGTACATTTTGTAATTTTATATTCTGTTTGACTGACAATAAATAAATAAATAAATAACGTTTGTGGTCATCAAAAGTCCAATGTTCTCCGATTATTCCCTCTGTATACTATTTTTCCAAACATCGAAATTTGGGTTGTCGATATTTCTCGAAATATCAATATCGATAATATCAAAAATCAAAACTTTCTATATTGGAATTTTGATATATTGAGTCTAATAAACATCGATATATCGATAATATCGAGTCTAAGAACATCGATATATCGATAATATCGTTGTTTTTTAAAGATTACAAAAAACGTCTACACCATAAGAGACTAGTAATGATCAGTGCTACTCTCAGCATATATCAAAGATATAAATGACCTAGTGCCGTTTTCACATCTACATAACGGGCTAACAAACTTTAAAATGCCGACAATTCACATCGAATCTATGAAAATCTGGCAGTTTATTTATGACTACATATACAAAAGAATTGCATCAATGGATTTGGTCGAAAGAACCTTTATCAGCCACTCGACGTAGCTTCCGTAAATTGTCTCCGCAGGCGGCCTATTACCTTGGGATCTTATTTCCGGATACATAAGCGAATCCTTTGATATTTTTGGCATTCCAGTTGTTTTTGTAAACTGCAGCACTCAGATTTCCAAAAAATCTTCAATTGGCCGACACTGCGGCAAGTTTGAAAGGTTCCGTTTCTTTGGTACAAAAGGGATATTGTCAAAAAGGCAATATTGGTTGCACATCCACCGACATTGAGATTTGACAGTTTGTATTTGGTCAGGTGTGTAACTTGGTGCTCTTTGCTTACGTCTGGTAACAATATTATTCTTTTTCAGTACTTTACTGATGTGTTGTTGTAAAGTAAAATGGCTTGTCAGGTTAACACAGCCCCAAAGGGCCAAAGAGCCTCTCTCAATTTATTGGCTTGTGCGATGCATAAATGCATAATGCAATTAAATTTTCTAGCTGCATCTCGTTGACTTATGTTGTCTTTGTTGTTAAAAAGTTGGGTTAGCTTTCTGACAGCTTGGCCGGTCATAATGTTTGTTATCCGACTACTTCCAACTTCTCTTCCAACTTCTCTAAATGGTGCTTTGGACTTGCCCTCTTGGGTAAAATGGTTTACCGTAAACACTATACCTTTGTCAGCGTGCATTTCGTAGAATTTTACAACGCGATCAAGAAGACGTTCTTGCTCGGACGGCATGATGGCGACTACTTGTCAAAATTTTTGTCAGGGGTCATGAAAACGTGTTGATAGGAGAACAAAGAGAAAGCTCAGCTAAGGGCGCGCTCTCTCAAAGTCTGTGCAGATTTTTAGTTGTCACCCGTTAGACCTATGTATGTGTCACATAAACTAACTAATAACAGAATAGAGTATGCCCCTTCCGAAAGGGCATAATATTCCCCATTTTTAAAAAGGGTGATCCAAAAGATGTGAAAAATTTAGGGGTACGTCCAACGTTTTGGCGAATGGATTTCAGATGAAGACATTCTTACAGAACACCAGGGTGGCTTTCGAAAGAGATACTCTACAGTTTACATAAAAATATCGCTATTTTCATACAAACGATATTATTTCCGACATCCCTACTACAGACAGAAGAGCAACTATGCTTAAACTAAGCAGTCTGGGCATCTCTTTGAAGTTTTTAAGCAAGCTCCAGCAAATGTACCTTGCAAACGAAGCTGCAGTATGGGACGTGGTCTCCTTATCAAGGTGGTTTCCCACAAAGTCTGGAGTCAAGCAAGGATGCCTTGTAACTTCAGTCCTCTTCTCCTTATATCTAAATGTTTTAGAAGACTACCTTACGCAGGGAATTCTTGTAAAACGGTCGCGAAATAAAAGCTCTTCTGTATGCGAATGACATTATGGTCTTTACGGAATCTCCTAAAGCTATGCAACACTCTATAGACGGATTCATAAAAGAGAGAGGCAGACTTCTACGCCCAATTCGAACAGTAATTTGAGAAGCCTTTTCATGGCTAATTACTATAAAGCTGGCGCCAACAGCAGTGAGGGTGACCGTGTGTGTAAGTTTAAGAAAAACTTTTTATTAAATGTTCCGAGGCGGGATCGAACCCACGATCTCTCGAACAGCGGTCGCGCACACTAGCCGCTGAGCCACACCCGGCCCCGATAAATATTGAAATCTATTAAAGAAGAGATAAGATTTTCCATTGAATTGAAATATATTGACTCAATTAAACTGAAAGGCCAATATTAATGCGGTAATAGTTAAAATTTTACTCCGATATACAAAAATATCGATATACCGATTTTTCGAAATGATATTGCTTCCTTAATTAATCTTAATCTTTTTAAGATCAGATGGTCTTAAGACTCTTAACTAGCACCTAATTGCAAAACCGAAATTCTGTTTTATTTCCGATTAACCCTTACATTTAGATCTTGATATATACCACAAATATCGCAATCTAGCCAAACACACATTTCACACACAAGAAAAGTGCGCAAACTGTGCCAAGCTCTCCTGTCGAGGCTGCCTGCTGCTGCTGCTGCTGCTACGGCTGTTGCCTGCTGAAGTCTGACTGCAGAGACATCAATCTAGAACGGCAGGCAGAAAGACATACAGACAGACGATTGGCAACTCGTTGAGAGTTGACAATAATGACGACGATGACGACAACGTCTTGGTCTTGGGTCTCTGTCTCTGCCCGGCCGATGCCAACGATAGAAAGTAAGAGAACAGAGCATCGATCCGTCCATCCATCCATCGATCTCTTGCATTTTAACTGCAATTTTAATGAGACGTGGGAAAATTACTCGTTCGGTTTTTCTGTTTTGTTGTAATTTGTAAACCTGGCACGTTGCCAGCATTAAGGACATGCAGATTTTTATTGAGCAGCGTAAACATTTATGGCTATATTTTTGGCGAGCAGAAAACCAGCTCCGCCAAGCAACAAATTAGCGCTGACAGCCAAAGCACCGCGAAGTTGACAAAGGGACCACCATTGTCCAGCCAATTGGACGCCTAGCGTGCGCTTTCTAGGTGGCACATCTCCGCGATGCATTTGGGGACAGGCCAGCCGGCCAGGCAGCCAGTTAGCCATCGCAGCTTGTTAAATGCCGCCAAAGAACAGCGCAACAGCAGCAGCAGGCGAAGAAGAGACAAAACAGTTGCCGCCGCACACATCGTGAGCGTCATTTGAATGGTGTGATAATTTTTGCGCCTTGCCATTGGCAGTTTGGCAGTGAATTAATTGCGTGCCACATTATAAATTTGCAGTAGAACAAAATAAAAATCAGGAGACACGCGTATAAAGAAATTCTCACACGCCGCAAGGCTACGAGGAAAAAAATTGAGCACACACACACACACAAAAGCGCAACATAAATTCCAAAAGTTTTGTGGCATGTTGCAAAGTTGTTGGGTGTTGTGCTGGACGTGTGGGCATGTCAAGGCACCGCTGCCGATCTTACAGTGGCATATATTGCGCATACGCCCCTTGTAGCCAGTCTGTACATTAAATGAGACAATCTGTTGAAAGAGAGAGCGGGGAGAGTCACTAAAAATCAGAAACCTCTTTTAGGCAATTTCTGAATATTGAGTATACGAGGCGTGTTCCATATGCCAGCAGTACACCAATCCCCAAAACACTTTCACAACTCGATCTTTGACCTAACGTTTAGCTCGCTGGATGAGATGCCATGCTAGCTAATCAATTGCCTATTTAGGTTCTCTATACTTTTAGGACAGGAAACAGTCGAAACACAGGGCCACATCTCGCAAATAAAGAGGTACACACTTCATCTAGATCACAAACCATTCCACATTTTCAAATCATTTCTTAAAGTAAACTTTCTCAAAGTTTGCATCTAAAGTAAAAAGTAAGCCGTGGCTGGTTGTAGCGGGTAGTGTGTGTGCCTGTTATGAAAGAGTTCGTGGGCTAGATTCCGCCTCTGTACATCTAATGAAAAAGGTTTTTCTTGAAAAAGTTTACATAGTCGGTCAACTTCAACAGCAATTGGCGCCAGCTATGAAAAAGCTTCTAAAGCTTAAACTAAAGGTCCCTTTCTCACAAGAGATTGAGTCCTTTTATATCCAATCTTTTATAATTTCTTAAAATAAACTTTCTCAAAGTTGTAATCGGTTTTGTCGTTCTGGAGCGAAAAGTAAGCTTTATCATCTTCTTAAATGTACGTGATTTTACGTTTACTTTCGTAAACCTTTAATATACTCGAAGCCAAAATAAACATTTCGTGAACTATGCTTTAAAATTTTGAAACAAAAGTTTTTGTTACATTTTCTAATATTGTGACACCTTGCATCAGACTTATCATACCATAAGGCAAGCAATAGACACATACTTTTCTGAGATGTTTCCCAACACTAGAAAACTCACGAACCAGACAATTTCGGGCTTAAACATCCCCAAGGAACCAAGCCAATGAACTGCCATCTCGAGCATTATTGGCTAGATGGCTCGTGATAAAGATAATTAGTGTGCAAGAGCTCCCACAAACCTAAACCTATTAGCGGCATCTATCGGTAAAAATTGTCGGTAGATCACTGATCATCTTTACGGTTTTAACGGTAAAAAAACGTGCCTGCTTAAATTTTAACGCCGATGTTAGCGAAATTCGAGGCTGCATTTTAATAAGACTAGTTTTAAAATGTACATTTATGTTAAAAGAATTTTGACTAAGATTTTAAAATTGATTTATTTTCAGCAGAGGACTTCAGATGCAAAAATAATCGGTGTGTTCCAGAAACTTCTAGAGATTTTCGTATAAACGAGTGGATTTTAAACAGTTTGTCAGGACTTTATATGTAAAGTGTCAAGACAAACGTCGCCTACTAGTTTATAGGAAAGGAAAACTGTACGTTTGAAATATACATGGTGCTGAGCAGTCAGTTTCAAATCTCTCAACTTTAGTCATCTTATCTAGTAGCCTGGCATTTTGGAGACGCTTCACATGTAAAGCCAAGCAGTTGCAGTTCGAAATGAAACCGTTTATACGAAAATCTCTAGAGATTTCTGCAACACCGCCGAATGATTGATTTCGGATCATTTTTTCATGCTGAATTTGAATTAGCTGAGACATAAAAATATATTGGATTAACTTTAGCTGAGACATAAAAATGCAGAAAATGGCTAATTTGGCCATATTATTGTGGTCAATATATGCAAGGAAAAATTATATTTTTAAAAATATGATTTGTTTATGGTTTAGTAGAGGAAAATGGGGTGTTCTGGGCCGCTGGGTATTGTGAGCAACCCGAATATTGGCCCAAGCAAAAATAAATTACAGCTTTTGGTTTATGTCAAGCTTCTCTCTTCTTATTACCTAACTTTTGACCAGCATCCGATCAGTCAACACGTGCTTTAAGTTGGTGAACCAGAACTCGATTTATTTTTTCAAATATTGAAGTATTTTTTTTTGTTTTTTTTTTTGACTTGTATCATTCAAAATTTTTTTCGGAATCCAAAAAGAAAGTATTTTAAAAGAAAGCCTTTTTGACAGAAATATGCATTTTTGAAAAATAATTTTGTTTTGGGTTTGTGGCGTCAATAAAAAAAGTGATGTATGGGGTGTTGTGAGCCACTGGAATTTGTCCCTGCAAAAAAGTCGGTTTTGACTTCCGAATAGAATGTTGCAATGATAGGCAGAAGCGAAATGCTCCAGAGAGGACAAAAAACATTAAACAGAAACAAGAAAGGCAAACAAAAAAACAGCCACCAGCATAACGTGCTCGTAAATATAAGAAAACAAGGCGGCTGCCGATTTTTCATTGATATTTTTATACTCTGTACCAAAGGTACATAGAGTATAATAAGTTTGGGCAAAAGTATGTAACAGCCAGAAGGAAGTATCTCCGACCCCATAAAGTATATATATTCTTGATCAGCATCAACAGCCGAGTCGATATAGCCATGTCCGTCTGTCCGTATGAACGCATAGATCTCAGAGATGGTAAGAGATAGAGTTTTGACATGAAAGGGACTTATGCTTCTTATACTTGCAGGCAGATCAAGTTTATTTTCAATTTTTGCCACGCCCCCTTCCTCCCCCTCAAATTGGAAAAAACGTCATATCTCCCACAGTTTTATAGATAGAAAGTTCGTTCCTTTTCGACATACTATATTTAGTAATCAGGATTATTTATGGATCCGTCAAAGGAACGGTAAAGATCAGATGAACGGTTGTCAAGTTATAAGGAAAACAAACAATTATGGGCCGAATCGGTCGCAACGGTAATGGGCAGCACTTCCCAGGTACATAATATGTTAAAGTCGGGCTTGTCCGACATTCTTTCTTGTTTTATTCAGATTATAAAAAAACTTATTATTTTTTGGATTTAATAAAGAATAACTACTAAAAAACACGAATTTTTTACTTTTAAACAAGTGGCCCACAAAATTTTCGAAATGTCAAAAAATCTCTTTTTTTCCAATATGATATGAAAAAACCATAAACTAATGATGAGCAAAGTTGCATGCCGCTTTTAACTAAAATAAAAAATTTACTGAATGGAAAAATATTGATTTTTGGCGAAGTTATGCTCGAAAAACCCTCTTATGATCACAACACCCCATCTTCCCCTACTTATTTTTATCTGTTAAATGTGATTTAAATCTTTATAATTCCATATGATATAACTTCGTAAACGATTTGCAAAGTATGACTGTATTATTTATATTTTAATACCAATCGTCCATAATTTGGAGATCGATCACGAAGTTATAACTTATGGAATGATGTTATGGATAGAATCTTTGTACCCATAGAATGATTTTAGAGAGCAAACATGGTGTTTTTAAGTACTTTTAATTTTTTTGGACTTTATGGACCTTTCGGTGGAAATAAAAACATATCAAGAATTCAAGTTTCTTGGTCATCAAATATATTCTCCACTTTTCTTACAACATTTGTCCATATTTCATTACGCATACCTTAAAGTCCTGTCTGGAGATCTAATGTCTTCTTTTTGTGTGCATTTGCTATGCCTAATTATGCTGTTAAAACCTTTAGCCTCTTTTAAAAGGTGACCACTCTCTCTCTTAAATAAATTTTAGAAATGTTTAGCATACTATTTTGGTGTAAATAATGAAGTTTATTTTGTAAACGTATTTCAAAATGATAATTAGAAGAAACGCTTTTTCAGCATGGACTAATAGAAAAGTATGAAATCCAGCAGTTTTTATACCCTTGAAGAGGGTATATTAATATTGGTCCGGTAGTTTGTACCGTATATATTCTTTGTAGTATATATATTCTTGAACAGCATGACGACTTAAGTTGATTTAGCCATGTCCGTCTATCAGTCAGTCTGTTTCTAGTTATGCGATTTCCTCCGTCAGTTTGAAAGCTATCTTCACGAAACTTTCCACGAAGTCTGGTAGTAACGGGTGACAACTAAAAATCTGCACAAACTTTGAGAGAGGGCCCCCTTTCTGAGCTTTACATAAAAGCTTTCGGGATGACATTTCTTTCTCTTTGTTCTCCTGTCAACACGTTTTCCTGCCCCCCCTGACAAAATATTTTGACAAGTAGTCGCCATCATGCCGTCCGAGCAAGAACGTCTTCGTGATCGCGTTGTACAATTCTACGAAATGCACGCTGACAAAGGTAAAGTTTTTACAGTAAACCATTTTACCCAAGAGGGCAAGTCCAAACGCACTATTTATAGTATTTTGCAACGAAAAATAATAAAAAGAGATGTTGGAAGTGGTCGGAACGTAAACATTATGACCGGCCAAGCTGTCAGAAAGCTAATCCTACTTTATAACAACAAAGACAACATAAGTCAACGAGATGCAGCCAGAAAATTTAATTGCTGCCAACAACACATCAGTAAAGTGCTGAAAAAGAATAATTTTTTTGCCAGACGTAAGCAAAGAGCACCAAGTTACACACCTGACCAAATACAAGCTGTCAAATCTCAATGTCGGTGGATGTGCAACCAATATCGCCTTTTTGCCAATATCCCTTATGTACCAAAAGAACGGAACCCAACAAACTTGCCGCAAGGTCGTCCAATTGAAGATTTTTTTGGAAGTCTGAGTGCTGCAGTTTACAAAAACAACTGGAAGGCCAAAAATATCAAAGAACTGTCCAACAGAATTCGCTTATGTATCCAGAAATACGACCCCAAGGTTGTACAGGCCGCTTGCAGAGACATTTTCCGGAAGCTACTTCGAGTGGCTGATAACGGTGCTTTCGACCATATCCATTGATGCAATTCTTTGTATATGTAGTCATAAATAAATTGTAAAATTTTCACAAAGATCCTTTGAGAATTGTGGTTATGGCGGCATTTTAAAATTTGTGCAGATTTTTAGTTGTCTCCCGTTTCAAATACCTTGCACAGGTATGAAAACCGGCCGGATCGGACGACTATAGCTTATAGCTGCCATAGAAACGATCGGTCGAAAAACTGGTTTTAATGAGAAAAACTTTTTTGTATTAAATGGAATCGGCATCAGACTTCATAGAGTAGTTAGGTTTGAAAAACAGTCTTAGCAAGCGTCGTGAAAATATATATGAGCTTCAAGGGTATATAAACTTTGGCCGAGGCGAAGTTAGCTTCCCTCTGTTTTTCTTTATATCTAAATATTTCAGACTTGCTTTGTCACTATGTATAAGATTCGATAGTAGAATTTAATTTTACATTAATTAATGTTGTTGCTGTGTGTTGTTTGTTTTATTTAAACGCTCACTGTGCTGAACTGTGGCTTCAACTTCCCACATCTCTCGCATAGGCAGCAGCTGGATTGTTTTGCTGCTGTTGTTGGGCTTCAATAAACAGTTGATTCTGTATATATACATACTGTGATATATATAAGAAAAAAATAAAACAAAATTTATAAAATGAAAAGTATGTGCGCCTTAATTAAAAATTGCGCCGACTCGTAGGAGTTAATTAGACTGCGGAGGTGTATGGCCCCGGTTTGTGATCTCTCTCCGATTGTCGTTCGCTTTCAAGTCAAGTTTCAACTATTAGTCGCTCAATATTACGCGTTTTGCTGTACAACATTGTTTTTTGTTTCTGTTCTTGTTGTTGTTTCATTTTTTTTTTTGTGATCTTGAGTTCTTGCTGCTGTTCACACGCTGCTCATCAACAATTGCTGTCACGAATTTTCCACTCGGCGCTTTTTGCGCGCGCTACTTGTTTGTATTTTAAAATTTATTTATTTGTGCAGCATCCACACACACACAGCCAGACGCACACACAGTGCTCAGTCCGGTAGCCACCATCCACCACTGAGTCGTCCTCCTGGAGCGCACTGAAGAATGCATTTGATCAGATAATGTAATTCGCATTTTAAATTGAGGCGCATTCCCAGTTATACTTCTTCTCACATGCATTTACCGTGCAGCAGCATCCTTCGCTGCGGAGTGGGTCTTGGCTGGCTGTGGCCAACATTGCGGGCGTTGCATTATTACGCACAAGTAAATCATCGTCCAACGTTGTCGTCGTCTCTGTCGTCGTCGTCCAGCATCAGGCAACGGCTTGTTAAGTAATTTAGTTGCCTTTTTTCTCTCGCTGCCTTATCTGCTTTTTTCTATATGTTGTGTTTTTTTTTTTTTTCTCTGACTTGGCATATTTGTTTAGAGCCTGGGCTAGGGCATTTGTTATTGTTTAAATGCAATAAATTGGCATTCAATTAGGCGGTGTGAGAAGGTGTTTGGTAATTTGATGAGAGACTGTCAGCTTGGACATGTTTAGAGATGATATTAAATTGATATCTTAGATAATGGAATTTGTGAAAAGAACGCTTAAAAAATCGAAACCCCTGGCAACTGTTTTTCTATTTGATTGTTTGGTTAGTAGTGATCCCTTCCTAAGAGTTCAATTAATTGAATTAAATAGCTTCACTAATTTGAAAAATGGTTTTAACTTAAATGAAATAAATTTATTATTTTATTCGGATTTTGCTGATGACTTATTAATGGTTTTTAACGGCAAATTTCAAGAATTTCAATCTGTATTTCCATTAAGGGGGTCTTCTCATTCAAAACCCGTTTTTTGGACCCTTTTTAAAAAAAATTCTTATTTGAAAACGCAAAGAATAATTGAAAACTTTTTTTATTTATTGTATTACAAAAGGTTCAAAGTAAATAAAAATTTTTTTTGCCTCGATACGAGGGCTGTTCAAAAAGTAATGAGACTTCAAAGTTGGTGGTGAAAAAAAGGTGTCGTCACGGCGGCCACGATTCCGGGTCTCCGGAGCGTCCGAAATGAAAAAAAAACGGGGTTATAATCAGTATAGATGTAATTCTCGGGTGAACCTCAAACTTAATTTTGTGATTTTTTTTGACAAAATGGCGGCCATTAAAAAAAAAAATTTCAATTTCGGGCTTTTTTTTTGTAGTTTAGTGTAAAAAAATAATAGTAAAAATTTTTTTAAAATTATGGTCGAGGTTCACCCGAGAATGGTGACAATTCTGCGTCGATTCCACTTTGATTCATGAAAATCGGTTCAGTTGAACTGGAGATATCATGGCCGCCAGTTTGAAAAACGTGGTTTCGAGATAAACGCGCTTTAAGTTTGCAGTTGCTTGGGAATTTAGGTCACATTGGGTCACTAAAAGGACTATATCTCCTAAACTAATTCGAGTTTTCGAAAATCCTTTTGGGGGGATATTTTTGAATATCCAAGCTATAAATAAATGCAAAAAAAAAGTCGAAAAAAAGTTGCTCAATGAGAAGACCCCCTTAAGGGACGTCGCTATCTACTGGACATAAGCAAACTCTCAAAAGCAGCGCTGGCGTCACACTGACAGTATAAGTTCGTCGCAGAGCGAAGTGAATAAAGTTTTGTGCTGCTCTCAACTTCAATCATCACTGAGTGTCACTTAGAAAAAGACATATTTTACTGTCCTCTCCATTTGGCCGGGTATTTGTGATTTTTTGCCGGCCGCTGATTTGCATAGAACTATCTCAAGTTTCTAGTGTTAAATTATTTTGTATGAACAAAAGAGCAAGAATTGGCTAATATGATTTGGAATATATCTTGTAGATGGGTTTGCCAAGATTAAAGTGAGAAATATTTAGACGAAGTATTATTTTTTCAAAATAATTAATTATGCCCATTGAATAGGGGAAGTTGGACTTACTTTGTTTTTCAGTACTTTTTTTTCTATTTAGTACAAATTTTTTAAAATGATGAAAATGTAGTCTTTTGGAAAATAACCGCCAAGATGAGTATCGATGAGTGTTTTAGTATTAGTGATGAGGTATTATCACGTAATGTCAGCCGTTGGATAAGGAAACGATCCCATTGGAAACCGGATTTCAGATTACTTGGGAGAGGTTCTTCTAAGTACATCAAGCCAAGCCGTGATGTGGATAACGCCTGAAAATGCGCAGTTCAAAATAAAAAGTAGCATGGCGACCACCGATGATGAAATTGAGTCATGCGCATCTGTACTTGAGGAAGGGAGATGACATTATTGACTGAGCTGAACAACGCCTGTGAGAAAATGTTCCTTTAGTCGCTTCTTCCTTAGTCTAGTATTTTGCATCGTTTGCATATAACAATCCGTTCCGGGAAATATACATCACCGAAGTTCCGTGCCCCATTTAAGTAAAAGACGCGTGTTACCGAACGAACGTTATAAAATTACCGATGTCGATGAACGTCGACTTACGCAGATACCGTACAAATGTATATTAAAACCCGCTGGACTTAAACCGTAGATGCGTTGCTGTAGGAAAGTTATAGAATCGTATTGAGATCCGGGGGCGATATAATAGTCAGGTTGGCCGTATGTAATCTTTGGGCAAATTGTTGAAAAATAAACGCCAAGATGTATATATATTTATACGTTATATATCGATATGTTATCGTTGAGTGTTTTAGTATTAGCGATAAGAAATTCTTAAGAAAGAAATTGGTGTTGTGAAAACCATCGATAGCACTATCGATACTAACGATAGTTGTGAATTTAGCCTACCATCGATTGTAGAGACCAGGGGCAGAAAATAGAGCAATTCTAGAAACGTTGTAAGTGCGTGCTACCTTTTAAAGAAAAAAACATACGGCCCTGTTCCGAATTCCGAGTCGGTTTTTGTGTAAACGTTTGCATTTAGGCCTGCCGCACACAGACAGCTGAGCGGAGCGTAGGGAAATCAAACGCACAGAGCACATAGAGAGCGCGCACACCAACAGCTTAGCGGAGCGGAGAATTTTGTATGAAAAATTCGTAAGCTCTGCTCCGCTCCGCTTTCTGTGTGCTGGGGGCCTTAGAGTTTAAACTTAACGATGTTATATGGAAGGTGACAAACATTTCAACGGTTACTAGATTAGGTTTGACTAAAATCGGAGTTGCTTAAGTAGCTGAAACTGATTGCTTAATGCCAAGTGGACTCAATTTTTCAAAAAGAAAATACCTGATCTAGTAGCCAAAGACACTAGATCAGGTATTTTCTTTTTGAAAATTGTGAACTTTAGAAAAGCAACGTTTACTCGTATACGAAAATCGACTCGGAACTTGGAACAGGGCCGATAATTTGGATGTGGATAATGTAAAAAGCAACATAATTGTTCAATATATTAAGAGCAGCAATATAGCTTCTTGATTTCATTGATTATTCCCATTATATTCGGTCTAGATACTGAACTACTTGAAGCAGCTGAGAACACCCATGGTCAATAGGTCTGCCATATGCTTCTTAAAAGAATAAATACCAGACTTTCCCACTTTGAAAACCGAACTATGACCAAAACAGCGATCATTTTGGACTCCAGATTTAGGAAAGACGGATTTCGGTCAGTTAGTGTCGCTCAAAACGCAGTTCATTGAATTCAAATTGAACTGGCATGCCTAAATAGGTTCTACTCCCGAACAAGAGCCAGCCCCACCAAATGATTCGGAAAGATTCAACGACTCGTCCACTGATCCACTATTCATATTTTAAAATCTAAACCGTGTCAGCTCGATATTTGCACATTCCCGAGAATGATATTAATTTATTTCTTAAGTTTGCTGTGAATTATCAATGATTTTTTTATTTAATTTCTTTTGAAATTACCAATGTTATTATGAAAGTGTTAAATCTCTCTATTTACAATTCCTTGAAAAATATTGGAAATAACAAGAAAGAAAGTCGGTCAAGCCCGACTATACCATACTCTGTACCTGTGAAGTGCTGCCCATCACCGCTGCGATCTGTGCTGGCCATAATTGTTTGTTTTCCTTATAACTCGACAACCGTTCATCCGATCTTTACCATTCCTTTGACGAATCGATAAATAATCCTGATTACTAAATATGTCCAGAAGGAACGAACCTTCTATCTATAAAACTGTGGGAGATATGACGTTTTTACCAATTTGCGGGGGCGGAAGGGGGCGTGGCAAAAATTGAAAATAAACTTAATCTGCCTGCAAGTATAAGAAGCATATGTTCCATATATGTCAAATCTCTATCTCTTACCATCTCTGAGATCTGTGCGTTCATACGGACATGGCTATATCGACTCGGCTGTTGATGCTGATCAAGAATATATATACTTTATGGGGTCGGAGATGCTTCCTTCTGGCTGTTACATACTTTTGCACAAACTTATTATACTCTATGTACCGTTGGTACAGAGTATACAAATATATGTTCCGGTTGTTGTTAATTATTTGTTGATTTATTCAAAATTAAATTTTTCGATAGTACTATCGATGGTTTCTACTATCGATGTTTAAACTATCGAAGGTGTCCACTATCGATGTTTTCACAACACTTACAAAGTGGTCACACTGTAAGAATGAAAGACGAGAAGTGAACGTGCCGTAAGAAGATTGTAAAATAGAAATAAACGGAAACCTAAAAAAAACCCGCTTAAAAACTATTAGGAAGATTTTTATTAAATTTTCTACAAATTTTCCTAGTTTTCCCTTTTTTTAAATTGTTCTTTTCTTTTTCCTACCTATTCCGTTCTGCTCTTTCCTTCTTATTTTTTTTTATTTTGTTTTTCCGTTCTTAAAATTTTCCCCATATTATTCACTTTTAATCAGTTTGTTTTTTTGCATCTTTTCTCCTTTTTTTTTCTTTCTCGTTCGTTTCTTTTCCAAAATATTTTCTCTATTTATTTCCTCCAACCTTTGTCAGATATTTCTATTCTTCTTTCTATTCCTAGGTATAAAAATACGTTTTAAAACTTAAAGTTTGAAACTTTAAACCATATGATCCAAATATATCTCCACAGCTGTGATCTCTCAACAAGTTTCCAAAACGAAAAAGGGAAAAAAAAAACAGTAGCCCAGCAGGCCAACAGCTCAATCAAAGGCTTACAATCAAAAAAAAAAAAAACAAAAAAACACACAACATTCCCTCCCATTGCTCAAGCATTTAGCTAGCTAGACTAGGCCTAAATCTCCTCCTCTTCTCCACCCTTGGACACCCGCCAGACTCGCTTGGTCTTTCGTGGCCCCGCCAAGTCGCCGTCCACATTTCATAAATCAGCCGCCTGCTGCGAATCCTGGCTATTTATTGTATTTTAACAACATTATAAACGAGCATTTAAGTGGCGAGTGTTGAGAGCCTGTTTTGATTTGTGTTAGAATGCAAATTCCAAGACAATAACCCACGGACAGACGGACGGACCCCAAGCACCGACAAAAGCACCCAAAAAGCAGCGGTTTCATAATCCAACATGTGGCCACGTTGTCGTTGCGCTCGGGTCAAATGTCAAGCACATTTATTTTGTATTTACGTATAATAAATATCATGATGCATTTTTGATAGATTTTCCATGCCAATAAACAAGCTCGAATCCGCTATAGAATGGTGTTTTAAGCAACACCAAATCCTCCGCCATTGTGTGGGTACATAAATTCAGTCCCAAAGACCAGGAAGCCAACTGCGTCTCATATAATTTTGTGTCTATGCAAATGTGCGAGCAGCACGCTGGCTGGATGGTTAAAAAAATCGATGATCGGCGTCTGTCAGTTGAGACGCAGGAGAAGGAGGAGGATGTTGGTTGCTGGACGGACGGACGGATGGATGGATGGATGGAGGACCAACCACGTTGACGTTGGCGAACAATGCCTTGTTGACACTGATGGAAAATCTGCGTGTCACAAATATCAAAAATTCAATCGTTAGACCAAGCGGGTGGAGCTCTGTCTGAGTCAAAGTTATAGATCAGCATATCGATATGCTAATGCGTTTGGTATAGAAGTTGAAGTTGATATGTGATATCAAAAAGATCACAATGCTGCGATCTTTAGTGCTTATAAAATTACATTGTTTCAATTTTTTATTTTTTGGAGAAACATTTTTAAAGAAATTCTCCAGGAAAACTACAATTTTTATAAATAAATTGATGTCAGTGGAGCCACTATCATATGATATAGGACCATTGTTGAAAACAATGTCTAAATTCTGTGAAGAGTTTAGAGAACAATTTTTAAAAATGAGAGTCTTTATTATTTCTCAGAAAGCCTGAAACTGTTTTATGCAGGTGGCACCCCTACTTCAAAATGAGGGCTGGTTCGGTTTACTAATATATGTGAACCACCAATCCGGTTCATTACACGGTTTTTGTTCCTAGCCGATCCCCGATTTCCGATTCTAAGATGAAACTTTGTCTTTTCGCAATTATATTTAAATATATTCTTATAAATGTCTTTATTATTTAGGTAGAACTTTACCATCCAATAGACCAATATCAATTAGATTTCACAGGAATCCAGGATTCCACGAAAGCGAAATGTCGGATAGCCGAGAAAATGTGGGATATCCCCTGAGTGATAATAACGCTCTCCACAAATGTTATTCAGTAAACTAGAAGTTCGATTAAGATAGATTCCCTATCGCTAGTTAATAAAAATGCTGAAATCACTAAAAAAAAGAACAAAGGGGAAACAAAAAAAAAAAAAAAAAAAAAAAAAAAAAAAAAATAAAAAAAAAAAAAAAAAAAAATTTTTTTTTTTTTTTTTTTTTTTTTTTTTTTTTTTTCCTTTTTTGTTTTTTTTTTGGGGGGGGGGGCGGCCGGCTGCCCCCCCCCCCTCCCTCCCCCCCTTTTTTTTTTTTTTTTTTTTTTTTTTTTTTTTTTTTTTTTTTTTTAAAAACAATAAAAAACCCCCAACCACCCTCTTTTAAATAAAAATGTTTAAGCTCATAAGTAGAAATCTTGACATAATCAATCTCGTCGATGAAAGCAGCCGAACCGCTTTCTTTGGTGGTTGTCAGTTCGGTTTACGGATTGGTTCGGTTCAGAACCGGCTTGCATCCCTAGGATAATGGTTGAAGAAAACCTATTTGATCTATTTCCATACGTTGACTCGAATGACACATAACCAATTTAGCATAAAATCTCCCTAAATCTAATTTGTATGCCCTTCGATGATCCGCCTCTACTTAGGCGTTATGTACCATGTTCCATCAATCAATCAAAACTCTGTTGCACCAAATAAGCTATCACATCTCCCTTGTTTTTGAATCCCTCTCGAGTCACTATCTTATCTGCACATATGAAACACGCCCAGACTTTATCCATACGACTGAAGCTGAAGTTGCAAGTTTAAGGAAAAGGAAAGAAACTTCTGTTTATAATATGAAGCATATAACATGGCCGGGTGGCTCAGCGGCTAGTGTGCGCGACCGCTGTGCAAGAGGTCGTGGGTTCGATCTCGCCTCGGAACATCTAATGAAAAGTTTTTTCTTTGAATAAACTTTACACCCGGTCACCCCGCTCTGCTGTTGGCGCCAGCTTTGTAGTAGTTAGCCATGAAAAGTTTCTCAAACTGCCGTTCGGATTCGGCGTAAAACTGTAGGACCCTTTCTCTAGTGCGAAAATTAGAAGCGCACAAGCCAAGAGATTGAGAGAAGCTCGGTTTTGGTTCATCGGGGCTGTGTCAAGCCATTTTACATTTACATATAGCATTACAAGAAACTTACTTTGGTCTCAGTGAAAGAGTAAGAAAGTCTTTAATATCTTTGAGAGATCGAATAGAAATAGTTAACCCAGGGATGTTAATAGCTTTAAGGGAAGAGCTGCACTGTGACAGAGAGCACAATCTTTCTCATTTACAAACTGCCAATTTGCTTAGAAATCAAGGCGGCCAAACCTATCGGAGAGTTTTCGGCTGGAAATCTTATATCATAAAGAAACCATGTTTTGGTTTCGGATGTATAAATTGCTTTTCAGTGATGAAAGACCTATTTGATAGGTATCAACTGGTGAGAACTGGGTGATAAAACCAAAGACTATGGAACTGACGAAGATGAGTAACGGCCATTCAAGGGAATGATAAGGGGAAATTTCAAACTTTACATTAGTGTGCTGTGCGTGTGAGAGGTCTGCCGACCAAACTTGGCACACAGCCAGCACTCTAATGCATAATTGAAAATCTACATTCAAATTTCACTTTAAATTTCGCTGTCATTCACTTGTATGGCCGATACTAATCTTGTTGTTCTATGGTATTGGTAAAAACCAGTTTTACGAGTAAAATTCAAAATTACAAACTTTGCAGAAAATATCTAAAGTTTTAAGATTTCTTATAAACAGATTGGGTTCTTGTAGATGATCTAAATTTTATACTAGGCAAAACCTCAAATAATGTTTTCTTAAGAACTTTGACACCTTCACCAGCTATTGACGCCAGCTTGGACATTACAAAGCTTTTCCCAACGGTAAACTGTAGTTCCCTTTCTTGATTGATTGTTGCTCAGCTTTGTCCCAGTCGATTTTTGCCTTTAGGGCCCATTTTAAATTAAGTAAACTTACCTAAGCGATTGCGTAGTAAATTCATTTCCACTTTTTTAAAAATCTTCGTTCTTCGTTTTATCCACAATTCTTTAACGCGATCTTTGATTGGTCAACAAGTCTGATCTTCACTTTCGTTGAGTTCGTCTTTGCACATTTTATGATCATTTTCTTTTGTCTGAGTCACGTCTTTACCACTCCACAAGGTAAATGCACAAAGCACGATCGTTCCTCGATCGTCGTTTAGCTTACGCAGTTACTCACAGACTGAAAACGTTGCCTCCAAACTCACGACTCTTGAGTCCAGGTTGGCTCATGCCAAGACTCCTCTCTCTCCCTGTGAAACTTGTTTACTTTGTAGTGAGATTTAAGAGCGTCTGGGAATTAAGTGAGATGACAACATATGTCTTACTCTTTTTCGCTGTACTCTTAAGCTGTTGTCTTGGCTCTCCCCCCCATTTTTTATTAGGCACTTATATTTTATATAGCGGTGGGCGTGGCTTAAGTCTTGTGTGTGAGTGTGTGTGTGCGCGTATTAGATTTTATAGACTTGCTTACCCCATTGCCATTTTGGGCCGGGCTTTATATACAACTGGCTGCGTGGGGCACAAATGAGCGGCAATTTATGTGCTTTCTGATTTTGCTTTGACTTTACATTTTTTATAAATTAATTCAGAAAAATATCACATTTTGTTGGGTGTAACCAGTTTTGTGAAATTCGCTATATGAAATCAGCAATTTGATTTTTTTTTCTTTTCTGTGGTGGGCGTGGGCACGCGAGATCTGAGTTTTTTGTTCATTTTTATAAAATGACACAATTCAATGAAATCTCTAAATGAAAAATCTGGTCTTTGGTGTTGACTAATGATTGACAAAATGAAAAAACCAAAATTGACTTTTAAATGAGTTGCCTGCTTATACAAAAATAAAAAGGAGCTTTGAAAGCCAGAGCAGAAATAAGCTTTTAATGGTTAAGAATTTAAAAGATACAATTGAATTTTTGGGGCAGATTTAATATTTCTGCTCAAACATGAACCAAAAATGGATTTGAATTAATAAAAATAAAGTGTTTGAAATGAGTTTTTATGATGTTACTTGGCTAGTTTTACCTGGTAACTTCATGACCTTGAACCCGTAAAACTTGTTAGAATTCTAGATTTGAGTCCTTTTTAAATGGCCGAAAAGTGCAAGCATTATTTACATAAGTATCTTGTCAAACTAAATGGTCTTCTTTAAAATTGCCTGAAAGGCCACCTTGCAATTTGAATTTTCGGTTTCGGTTTTTATTGACCATCATTCGAAGTAATTCCATTTGTTAACTATTATTTTTGCCATAATTGTGACTTAACTTCCATGAGCATTCTTAGCTTGTAGTTTCCAAGTTAGACCGGAACCATAGCCTAACCAAATCATGTGAAATCGAACGGATAAAATTATAGGACAAAGGAATGGGAATCATTCCATTTAAACGTTTAAACATAATTTTATATTGCAGCCGGTTACAAATGACTGTAATAATCTCATGTAGCTTAATGCTGTGAATTCTGGCCGCTTTACCTGAGAAAAAAATCCGTTGTATGTGTACCAAAATCGTGACCATTTGGTGACGATTGTCTGCTAAGCCCACATTTTCCAATCTAATGCATAATCGTTTGGGCTTTTTCACATTTCTGCAAGAACCTCGTTTCAACTCAGACTTGGTTTAAGAACATTGGCCGAAAAAACGTTCATCTGGACCGACTCACCACCACAATAATCTCCCCACACATTTTTATTTATTCCATAATTAATTTTCTTTACTTACCTTGTCTGGGATTCGAACTCAGGACCTCGGCACTCTACACGAATGACGGACATCTTAACGCTCACCGATACAATCGATTCGCGCGTGACGCTGGCGAAATGACAGTGAACAATGAAATCAACACGCCCGGGTGGTCGAATGGCAAGACATTTGCCTTGCAACGGCGAGGTCATGGGTTCAAATCCCATTCAAGGCATTAAATTAAATTTTTTTTTTTTTTTTTTTTTTTTTTTTTGGTGTTCCTAACATTGTCTATATTTTTTCAATATTTTTACAATGCACTTTGGTCCCAAACTCGATTTTTTTTTTGTCAAAAACATGAAAGTAGAATGCACATTAATTTTTTAGCTCTTTTTCTTTTCTTTGCTTTGACGCCAATTAAAATCTGTTTCAGGACTTTAATCATTAAAATTTTAAAATATTTACTTTTTTTATGAACATCTTTTCTGTTTTCATGACCACCGTTCATTTTTTATGAACGGAAAAAACACACCAAAATCATGACCATTGGGTGACGATTTTTTAATGTCATATTTTTCTTTGTGTACCTTTTGAAAACGCAATAAAAGCCTAATAAAAATAATGTCAAGGTGAAGCATAATAGTACATTTATATCTTATTTGGACTCTATCGCGAAGATAGCTTTAATCAAAATCCCACCAGAAGTATTATAGCCTTGATGAGTTCTTTGGAGCTCAAATCATACCGTCCAAATGGTATGATTTAGTCGAAGTCGAAAATCTTTTGAACGGTGTCTGCTGAGTAGGACACTAGCCTTCAATAAGTCCTTGATGGAGCTGAAAGAAGCACAAAACTTATACGTGCATGAGTGCCACAGGATAGCGGAGACGCCCTTTGAAAGTAACATACCACTTTCGCCGACGACACAGCCATTTTGACCAAACACTCCTGTGTCAAAAACGCCATGGACATTCTACAGCTGTACATGTACCGCTTTTGCAGATGGGCATGGCGCTGGAATATTGGTATCAATAAAGCGAAGTGTGCCAAGATGTTTACGAGAAGTCTGGAGAGGGAACTTAATGTCCCTGTTATAGGTTATCAACAAGCAATCTGCGAACTAGCTTGAGAGACTCAGAGGAAACCCAAATCGACTAGCGAGGCGACTGCTGCGAAGACTAAGAATATAATTGATGTCAGAGCCAGAAGAAGACTTCAAAGAATATTTCCATCCCAACTCTCAAAAAATATAAAAATGCTAAAGTTCAAGGCGGTTTTCATTCAAATTTGATCGGTTTTGTTTTGTAGACTTCCTGTTTGCAATAACCCCACCAGGAAAAGTCAGATACAGTAAGGTCAGGCGACCGGGGGCCCAACGGAATGTGGAGTTTCTGGATATCAGCTTATTTTGAAATTTTCGTAGCACCATCTTGCTGAAACACAGAGTTGAAAGGAATTTTCTTTCGGCGTAATTCTGGTTAGAAAAACTCTATGAACATGCTCAAGTAACGGTCTCCAGTAACAGTAACGGTGTGACCGTTTTCTTCGAAAAAGTAGGTCCTGACAATGCAGCGTGAAACTGCACACCACACTGTGACACGAAGTGGATGCAATTCCGTATTATGGAGTATCTGCACAGAGAGAAAAAAATCAAGTATTCCGTACTTGAACTCTGTTTTTCCAAATTGGTTAGTCAACTGACTCTTAAATTACTACCATCAAGTTCACCATACTTAAATCAAGTACGTTTGAAAACTTGATTTGAGTATTTTCGGACTTAAAAAATGAGTACGAAACATACTTAAAATGAGAACATTTCAACTTGATTCAAGTATGTTTCTAACTTAAAATAAGTTGGAAAAATGCAACATGACAGTCCCTTAAATTAGTATGAAACTTGATCCAAGTATATTACAACTTTAAGATTTGTGACAACTACACGCATACTTGGACCAAGTAATATTAAAACTTCAAGTCATGGGAATGGAAGAAGTACGTGCATACTTGTCCCAAGTACATTTCCATACATTCCTGTTTGTTCTGAAAACACATGATACTTGTAATAATTATTAATTTTAAACTCCACTTTACCTGGCCTTACTGGGACTCGAACTCGGTACCTTCGGGAAATCTCCAATCGAAAAGTCAGAGTAAAGAACGCATTCAAATGTTAAGAGAACACAGAGCAAATCCAGTTGAAATTAAGTTTGTTTTTTACTTGTTTTGAGGCTGTTCGTACTCAATTTTAGGAAAACGTAGTTAGATCAAGAACGTTTTGTTAAGTTTAGAATTTTAGCAGTCGAGTTCGTTCAAACTTAATTTTAGTTCGACTTTTTTCGCTTTGTGTTTGGTTTGGAAGCACTCTATATTCGACAATTTGGGTTGTTTATGTTACCGTTTAAGTCGAAATGGCCGTCGTCGGGCATAAAAAGATAATTCAACATGTTTTCGTCCTCTTCCACCATTTGAAGCATATTCTGGCAAAATTCCAAGCGAATCGGCAAGTCTGCTGCGTTCAGTTTGTTGGTAATTAACTGCAATGACTGTTTGCTTATACACATTTGAGCAGATAAGTTCCTTGTCGAAACTCTCGTTTCCTCCTTCCGAAATGAAGGGTTTCGATAGTAAGGTCTTCTTTCGACTGTCCTTCGCTCGGAAAAATTGTTAACAAGTCTCATTATGGTCCATTTGCTTCAGACTCCAGGGCGTGATAGCGGCGGACAATCCAAATTCTTGTTTCAGTGTCCCAGTTATCCATTTTCCTAAAATTTAAAGATCAATCTACAAAATAAAAAAATTAACATACACAAATAGACAAAAGTAATTCAAGTTTTTTTGGTAGCGGCTTTTATCAGCCACCCTGTATCTTGACTATCGTTCATCCAATCTTTGCCAGTCATTCGGCGGATCGATAAAGAATCCCGATTACTAAATATTTCCAAAATGTAAAAACTTTTTATCTATAAAACTGTCGAAGATATGACGATTTTTCTAAATTGCGGTGACGGGAGGGGGCATGGCAAAAAATAAAAATAAACTTGAGAAACAAACATTAGAAGCTTATGTTCAATACAAGTCAAACCTCTACCTCTTACTATCTCTGAGATCTTCATGTTCATACGGACTGATGATACTTTTTTAAAATGTAAAATGGCTCGACACAGCCCCAAAGGGCCAAAACTTAATATACTCTGTGTACCTCTTGTACAGAGTGTAAAAAATTATTTTTTGCAATGTTTGTACAACCTGTTTTGGTTTTTTACTTTTTTATAAAACGCTTGTAATATGTTCAGACAAATAGAAGATCGTGTTAGAATGTAATTTTTCTAAGTCTATCCGAGCAGAAGTTTCAGGTTCGGTACAGGTTCAGGTTCAGCTTTTACTTAGGTTCCGGGTTCTAATCGGGCTCGAATAGAGATACTTATGTTGCATGTTGCAGATATCTCAGAGAGTGTGAGACGGTTAGAACTCTTACTGGAGCTACACCCTTTAAAAGTTTCACATTATAAGACACTTATCGTTGTGTCAATTTCCCCCCCGATCATTGACAACTAATTCAATTCAATTCCACAAGATCATACTTAATACAAATCGTCTTCCCCGCTAAAGATACAAATAAACATTTGCATCTCGCTGTTTTACCCTTTAATCGCTGTCATTGGCTACCAGATTGTATGGCCAGTTACGTCGCTTTTGTTTGCCTAAATCTAGCTAAACATCCGCTGCTATGTAACTTTGTTGTCTGGGCACCCACATTCAGCTCCTCCTTTGCCTGCGCTCGGCGGATCCTCAGCGCTCGCTGGTGTACGTATAATTGCAATTTCCATTCAACTGTTTGTTTGTGGCCAAACTTCATTTCATTTGTTTGGCTTGTACGTACTTCTTGCGGTTTGTTAGTGCCCATCATAAATTGCCAGGAAGTGAGGGAGGCGGTTGGAGTGTGGGGGATAGTAGTAGGATAAACACGAGGCTAATCGGTGGCGTTTCATCTGCGGTTTGCTCTTATGTTCCAGCAGCCTGTGGTTGCTGTTGTTGTTGTTATTGTCCTGTGTTTTCTGGCTTGTTCGGCTGTCGGCGCACGCATAATTAGGCCTGACGACAATACGTTTAAGGCTCATACACTGAGAGAAATGTGGAAAACTGCTGATCGTGCTATCGGATGTTTATTGAAAACTGAGAGATTAAGTCTGAAATTTTAACAATTTCCTTGGATTTTTCTCCGTGTGTAGGCCCAACCTCCAGCAGGTTGGCGTTGCCTGCGCATACAATTTAGCCAAATAATTGCTAGTTGGAAAACAATAAGGCAATCCCGAGCTCGTTGCTCTCTCGTCCAGGGCAATCGTGGCATCTTAATGCGCTGCTGACATTTAAATAGATGCTAATTCCTCATCATAACTGAGCCGCGCACTCTCCGACAATGCGACTAATGAATTTGAACTTTCCGTCTCGACTCACGATTCCACTTCCTGCTGGCCTGGCAGCCGCTTTCTTTGCGCGTGAATCCGTGTAACCGCAAAAATGAAAAGAAAAATAAAACTGTGATTTGACCAAAAACAGAAAACGGCCGGCAGAAAGCTTGCGGATATGAACGCTTGGCAGAAAGCCTCCATATTGTGGCCCGGATGCGACAACAGCGGCGGCGGCGACGACGGCGACCAAATGGCCAAACTCCAACTTCAGCTGGCGAAATGTGTACGCAGAGGAGGAGAGGTGAAGGTGACTCTTCTTCTGGCTCGTTGCTGCTGCCTTTTCGTGTCAACTGACTCTGGCTTTGGCTTTGTTTGCAAAAGCCGCCCCATTTTGCCCAACCAGCCACCAGCGCCGCCACCGCCACCGCCTGACCATAACATTTGCTTAACCGTTTCCTGTTGAAATTTCGTTTACTGGTTGTTCGAGTTGTGATTGTGATTGCCTACTCCCTACTCCTGCATACCCATTTGGAGTACAGTGGTAAAAAGTGGCTTAGATTGATCAATTTCATCAGAAATCAATCACTTTGTCGCTTTATCCTCGAACAGTTATGGAACTATGTATGTGACTAGCTGGGATAGATCTTAAATAAATTAATATAAAACAACATTGACTAAGGGCCGATTTCTCATCTTCTAGATAGTTGCTATGTGTTAGATAAGCTCACAATTTACTCTGTTATTTGTTAGTTTATGTGGCAGATAATTCTATGTGGAAGACCCACAATACACACCTACCACACATGTATTATACAAGCAGAAAGGATGTGAAATTGGCCCTAAGAAAGTTGGGATTTTATTACGGAAAGTTTTCTTTCTGAGTCAGTGTTTTAGAAAGTCCTCGCATACATATAAATTGTCATATATTTAAGCAAGTTATAAGTCAGTCTTAATTCTGAGCCAAGATTAGGAAATAAAAATTCTCGCTGACTTAGATGAACACCTATATCCGAGTTCTAAAATACTCTCGAAGTAAGAAAGTCTGTCAAGCACTACTGTAATATACTTTGTCCACAAAAGTGTATGCTCAGCGTGTATTTTGCTGCTGCTAAGCTTCTTTTGCCCATAACTTGACTATCGTTCATTTGACCTTTACCAATCCATTGGTGTATCGATAAGTAATCGTGATTACTCAATATCTTTCGAAGAAAAAAACCATTTACTAGGTATACCGGTATGAAATGAGCGTTATTCAAAGTATTGGCCATTGTTTTCTACACATTTTGACCACCTTTCTGGCAATTTGTGAATACCACGCCAATAAAATTGTTCGTTTTTTAAATCAAACCAACCAGACACCCAATTTTCGACCTCTTCCAATGCGTGTCCCATCGATGAAAACAAATGGTAGTCGGAAGGAGCCAAGTCCGGTGAATACGGCGGGTGGGGTAGCAGCTCCCAGCCAAGTGTTTTGATTGTATCCTGAACCGGTTTTGCTTTGTGTGCAGGTGCATTGTCATGGAGCAAAATTACCTTGCCGTGTCTTCTGGTCCATTCTGGTCGTTTCTCGATCATTGGTTCAAATTGATCATTTGTTGTCAAATTGATAATTGCGATCAGTATTAACGGTTTCACCAGGTTTTAGGAGCTCGTGGTACACCACACCTTTCTGGTCCCACCAAACACACATCATTGTCTTCTTGCCGAATCGATCTGGTTTTGCAGTCGATGTTGATGGTTGTCCCGGATTAACCCATGATTTTTTCCGTTTAGGATTCTTAAAACAAATCGATTTTTCATCGCCAGTAAAAATCCGATGCAAAACCGATTTTCTTTCGTGTCTTTGAAGCAAAATTTCACAAGTGTTTTTTCGATTTTCCATCTGTCTTTCATTCAATTCAAGTGGCACCCATTTTCCACACTTTTGGATCTTTCGCATAGCTTTTAAACGGTCAGAAATTGTTTGTTGTGCAACATTTAACATTTCTGCCATTTGCTTTTGACTCAAAGTGTCATCTCCATCCAATATCGTTTGCAATTCGGCGTCTTGAAACTTTTTTGGTGGTCTTCCACGTTCTTTATTTCTTACATCAAAATGATTTAAATGATGGGAATGTTTAAGTCCCGGAATATAGTGCTATTACAGACATATCGGTGTGCATTTAAAATTCTGCTAAGGGCCTTACTTATACATGTTTCTACTCTCTTAATGGCAGTGTTGCAGGCAGTTCCCCAACATGTAATACCCCAGTTAAGCGTAGGGAGGACAATGGTCCTTCAGAGCCTGACTTTAACCTTAAGGGAAAGGCCATTCTCTGACCGGAGTAGCCAGTCCATCTGTCGGAGTTTTAAACGGTCAGAGCCACACACCCGGTTAACGTGGAGTCTTCAAGTGACTGTAATACCTAGATACGTTATGGTGTCCTTATGGGCAATTCGAGCTCAAAGTGAGTCGAGAAGTATTACCCCTACGAAGTAGCAAGCTCCGTTTTCTCCACATTAACACCTATATTCCATGGTGAGGCCCAGCATTCAAATTTGTCGAGGAATTCCTGTGCTTTTTTAGAGGCAGATCTGCGACTGTTGCTTGAAACCAAAAAGAAAGTGTCATCGGCATAGGTGGCAGTAAGTAAACCTTTGATATCAAGTTCAGCAGTATAAACTGTGTACAAAACAGGGCTTCCTTGCGGGGCACCAGCTCGAAAAGGATCGCGCCTCACGCACTGTAACTCTGTCCGTCAAAAAAGAGTCAATAAGTCTCCACAGGCACTCCGGGAGTATCGGCTTCAATTTATACATCAAACCCTCATGCCAGACTCTATCGAAAGCTTGGCGTACATCTAAAAATACTGCCGAACAGTATTTCTTTTTCTTAAAGGCATCGAGGATATGATTAACTACTCTGTGAACCTGTTCTACTGCATTGTGACGGCTGCGTAATCCAAACTGGTGATCTGAAGGCACACTCTTAAAAGCGTCAATTGTCAAAAGCCTTGTTAGAAGAAGTCGCCTAAAAATGTTAGAGAAGGTAGGCAGTAAGCTAATAGGGCGATAAGAGTCCACATTATGTGGGTCCTTGTCCTTTTTCGGTACCATGACCACCAAGGCACGTTTCCAAGGGCTTGGAAAATGCCTATCTTCCAAAGCAGCGTTAAACAGCCGACATAATAAGGAAATTGCCTCATTTGAGAGTGATTTGACTACCTTTCCGTCGACAGCATCCAATCCAAGGGCTTTGCAAGGCTTTAATCGCCTTATCTGTTCTTTGATCTCTTCCTCATTAATCGGACGGATAGTACAGGGTGCACCAAATGCGAGACCAAGCGCTATATGGTGATCTGCTCTTTGTGGGTGGTAGCAAAATCAAAGGGCGTGAACTTATTCTCCAGATCACGAGCAAAAGCATCCGCAATAGCGTCATCAGAATGAACCCAAGTGTCGTCGTTGCAACGGAGGGGGTTTCTGCGGAGAGGCTGGCGTTTTAGGTTTCGTGTACATTTCTATAATACAAAGCCATTGTTTTGGTCTGGGTCAATGGTGCTAAGCTTCTCCACAGAAAATTCTGACTTGGCAGTGCGCAGGACACTCCTTAGTTCTGCTGTGGCACTCTTCCATCTTGAAAGATCAAGAGGGTGTCGCGTCCTCATCCTGATGCGCCGCAATGAGCGCTTCCGTCTCACCAAAGCTTTGGCTTTTGCTTTGCAAAGCAACAAATTCAGGCTTTGAACTGGACCAGGAGGATGGAGGCACACGTTAAGTCCTAACAATAAGGCCAGCAGCAAGATGGATTTTGTCGACAAAGCTACTTGCTAAGGTATCAATCGTATCAGGGGAGTCAATACAATAGTGAACGTTCTCAGCAATTAACGACGTCAACCTTCCCTGTAGTTCAGCTGGTGTCAAGGCACTACCAGGCCTAACGACCTGATGCATCACTGAGCGTCAGTCGCGTCGTTAACGACAGGCTATTAGTTGAACTATAGTGTGCACCCATCACCTTACTAACGACTGGTAATGCAAGGTCGTTCCGATCGGTACGTTTTCCGGACATTCCCATACCAAAATTCGTTAGGCAAATGCTTGGCTAGTGGTTGGTCTGGCGGCGAGTGCTCACTTCAAGAGTTAGGGAATTCGTTAATGCCGCACCGGTGCGGCTGAACTACAGGGTTGTCCTAAATCGTCTTATATCTGAGCCCCTTGGTAGAAGCCTGGGCTTGCTAGCCACCGTTTAAGCAGCTACACAAAAACACACTAGTAAAGGGATGAGATCAGAGGATAAGTCTGCGCATCTTTGCAAGTCAGCAGCTATTGCAATTTACCATAGCAACAGGGGTGGGTTTCTTGTGAGTTGGTGGGGAAGAGGGGAACGTTAACCAAACTAGTGACCGAAACAGTGACTCAAACAGTGATCAAAGCAGCGACCAAAACAGTGACCAAAATAGTGACCAAAACAGTGACCAAAACCAATTCTCGGTGTCCTCGAAACCTTTTTTGGTTGGTTTCAAACCTTTCGTATTTTTTTGGGAGATTTTGGCAAACCAACGAATACACAAACCAGCCAATACACTAACCAACCAATAGCGACTTCACTGTTTTTGTAGTAGGGCCATAATCTTATACACACACCTTTCGAACTAGACTTTCGAAGAAAACGAATTCTTTCGAAGTTCTGGGTCGAATTTCTCGAGCGATTTGCAAACCAAATGAATCCAAAATCTCTAGAGATTTCCAGGACACCACCGATTGTGACAGATAGTGCTATGTAAAAGATGTGAGATCGACCCTTTAATCCTTGAGGTAACATTCCCACACACAGTCTTAAGTACTATTTTTAAAGAACAGAACCCATTCCAACCAAGCTTCTCTGCGCTCTGTGGGCATGTGTGGTTTCAAGAAAGTTCAATTTTTCCCTATCTTCACCCACTGTTTCCTACCGCCCTTTCCAGTTACCATCCTCCCCGCCATATAGCCTGGCAATTGTGCGTTAGATTTAAGTGCTTTCGTTTGCCAGGCTTAATTTGCATTTTTATTTTTATGTTTTCATTGAAAGCGCCAGCATCAATGGATCCCGCACAGCTTGGTGGAGCACATTTGGCTATTCTTTTGTTTTTGGTTTTGTTTTTTGTATTTTTTTGGCTTCTACTTATCAGCGTCGGTAGATGCACACGGCATCAACGGTAGCGGCAGGAGCAACAGCAACAGCAGCAGCTACAAACATGCAAATGCAAATGTTTATTGGCTCACTGAGCGCTGACTGACTGTATGGTTGGCTGGTCGGTGGGTTTGGGGCACTGCTTAGGTTTTTTGTGTGTCATTTCTGACCATTCGAAGCGGGTGCTGACTACTGCGACAAGTTTGTCGCCTTTTTGCCAGCCGGCCATCCATCCATCCATCCAGCCAGCCAGCCATTGTGGCAACCATTTTGGTAAAAACAACTAATCAATCGGCAAATGTGCCATCCGTCAATCATGATGGCTTGGTGTAGGTCACACGACACCACAAGCCACCAAAACCGAATTGACTCGCATTCACTTCGGCAAAAACAGAAAAAATAAAACAAAATGCCACCTTGGTTGTGAATGTCAGCTGGCCAATTTGAAAATTCATTCATATGGCTACAGTGGGAACTGCTTAAAATTTATATAGAATCCGGGAAAAATTTTGTACAACAAGATTTTTTTGGGTAATATTAGAGAAACTTAAACTTTTGGTTCATGTTTTACTATTAGATTTGGAGAACAAATTTGTTCGAAAACCCAAAACTTTTGCCGAAGCAAAAATGGGATCATAGTTGTATATTCTGACAGTCCTTTACAACTTTGAAATTCCATCAAAGTCCAAGAAGGCTTAGCGTAGATCTACCAATCTACTAATCGTATAATCTTTATATACTTTTTAAGACTCTGACAAACGATGGTTACATAACTGAGACCAAAATAAATATTTTTTTTTTTGGGAAGTCTATAGAGTAAAGCAAGGAATGGGCATTTTGTTGAACAAAATAATTGTTTGAGAAGAACTTTTGCCGCCCTTTATTTTTGTTCATCAAAATTTTGGGGGTCTTAGAACGCGTTTCAAACTTCACAGATTTGACTGTATCTAGCGATCACTTTGACGATTGACTGACTGTTTGCTAGCATTTATTATTAGCCTTTCCCAAATTGCCTATTTTTGGAGCTACCGATGGCCACACAGTAGCTGCCGCAGCAGCAGCAACTGCAGCAACAACAACATGCCGCACATATCACAGCAAGACAAATTTCTATATAATTGCATTTTGTTGCAGGCTCTCCACCAACTCAACTCCAAGCGAGGCCGTGTATATTGACAATGCCTGGCATTATTTTTATATAAATTGCATGCCATTGGCCTGGCCCAGGCATTCCATTGCCCCGTGAGGCAATGGGCTGGGTTCGCCGGTTCGCATTGCTCTTGGTCACTTTTTATTTTATTGTATTTATTTTATTTTTTTGTATCTCGTTTTTTCGCTCAAGCTTCAACTCTAATTGTCATTTAATGAGACACGCTCGGCATTTAAGCACGACACACGACTATCAATTTGGTTGGGGGAAGCTACGGATGAACTGATTTTTCCAGCACTGGCATTGCTCAGCATAAGTCCTTATTTTTAACAAAACTTGAAATAATCTAGACAAATTTTTTTTTTTTTTTTAACATTTTGGGGACACAGCTTTAGTTCAAAGAACACCAAAGAGGTAACACCATTGAAAATTTACTATGCTTATGAACCAGCTGAGCTATCTAAAACTTCATAAAAGAAAAGGGCTAGGGATCAGCTCAAAAGGATCTTTCTTTTCTTTCTTTCTTTTCTACAATTCTTTTATAAATTCCTTTCGGCAAATGTCCAATGTTGATTAAGAAGCTCTGGAGCATTTGGTGTATTCTCCTCTTTTGCTGCAAAATGTTTTGCATTAAGAAACCTAAGACTCAATGGGCTTTAACTCATATGCCGCAATTATGGTTGACATATTGTGTTTACTTTGAAATGGAGAACTTTGCTTTTACTAAGCAAAGTTTACTAATTTCTTCGATTTGCTAAATGAAACTTGTTCCTGTTTATGCAGCTTTTGAAAATTCACAAAATGACCAGTGCACATATAAGAAAGCGAAAGATCTGGCAACACCAACACAAAGTTAAGTTGGCTACGCCACAGCATTTCATGAATTGAAGACGAATTCATAGTCAACTTACTTATGCACCCACTTTTGGACTCATTTCATGAAATGATTTTGCAAAATGAGCATAGCATAAACGAAGTATTTGTTAGACTATCCTAATGTTAATATCGGAGCTATATGCAAGAAGCTAAGTCAGTTGGTCTGACATTCCAAAACCTTTCGATCAATTTATTGGAGACACTGATTAAACAACAGAAACACCTATCTGATTTGTGTAAAATTGAGAGGCGTATAAGGTGTTTGAATTCAATTTTACATACATTTCTTCGTACCATCAACTGTTTCATTGAGCAAATAGTTATGAAGAACTCACTTTTTTCCACTTCAATTCCTGTTGACTTTTTTCAATACTTTTTGAACTTTAAGTTAAGCCTTTGCTTAACTCTTTAAATCATAAAGATACTCATTTCAGTACACTTTAATTTTCGGAGCAGTATTTGTGGAGGATTTTTCTGCGTCTTCAGAAAACCTGTTCTAGCTACAAAGAATTCAAATTAAACATTGATGATCAATTTGCATTTATTTCGCTCCTAGAAAACTAATATCTAGTTTTGGCATCGGAGAATTTTCTATGGCAAATTCTTCCCTGTAAATGTTAGAATTATTGCCGGGGCCGAAAGTGTGTACCGAAAACAATGGGAAGCTTAAATCAATATCAACAAGTAAGGGAGATGCAGTCGAGTGCCCCGACTATGAGTGCCTGTTTTTTCTTTACATACATTTTCTTGCAAATAAAAGAGTTCGAAAGCATGAAAACATTCTAAAATGGTGGTCAGAGTCGTCAACAAAGTTTCCAGAATTGTATGAGATTGAAAATAGATTTTAATTTTACTTTAAATGTCAAACGACTGGAACTTTTGTGTTGAATATTGTTTCTTTATATTACAAAGGAATAAAATGATTTGGACTTATATCAGCATTTTCTCCTTACAATACTTAAAATTTTTACTTATATCGGTATGTACCGGTACGTACCGGTATACCGACATAAAAAACTGGGTACCGTATCGAAACCGAAAACCGAAATAGAACCTTTTACCGAAACATTCATTTCGGTTCGTGCCGGTACCTGTACCGGAACCGAAAATAGTTTCGGTATTAATCCCTGATTAAAAAAAAAAAGTTTTTCTCACTAGAACTAGTTTTTCGACCGATCGTTCCTATGGCAGCTATATGCTATAGTCATCCGAATTTCGACAAATTTTGTGCAAAAACAAATACTAACCACGCCCCAATCGAAGAAAATCAGCAAACTATTAACATTCGAACTTGATCTCTTTACGTGCGGCACTTCATTGATGATTGAGCTTTGGTTTCCCGTATACCATTAAAAACAAATTCAAGTTTTTCTCAATTTCTCGTAACACTATCTTGGTGAATTTACGTAAAATCGAGTCGTTCCTATGCGAGCAGCTTCAAATTATGTGAACACAATCGAGCTTTCATAGTAGAGCATGCGCACAACGCCACAAAAACAATTCAATAGAACCGGCGGGTTCCGACAAATGTGCAGCGTATATGTACCAAAAGACTTCGTGCAAAGTGGTTAGGATAGCTTTAAAACTGACGGAGGAGATAGCATAGAAACATACAGACGGATAAGGCTACATGAACTCAGCTCGTCATGCTGATCAAGAATATATATATACTTTATGCGGTCGGAGATACTTCCTTCAATGCGTTACAAACATCCGCACAATTTTATAATACCCTCTGCAAGGGTATAATAATAAGTGTTAATGCCAACTTTGTTTAAGATCGGACAACCATGGGGTACATATGTACCAGGATCCATTTGTCCCTAAAGCAAACACCCAATGAAATATACAATATCAAAAACTGAAAACTTCATAAGTCCTAAGTTAATGGCATTCTAATTGGCAAAAAAAGAAAATTGCCAGCTCCGGGGGTCGAACACACGGCTGTCAGTTTATGAGTTGTGCTTCATCATTCTACGCTTTTGAATCGATAAACAAATTTTACTAAATATTAAACTTTGAAACTCAAGTAAGTCCAAAATACAAAGAGTGACATAAATAGCTTGTTTATTTTCTTCTTGTGCAGTTAGCAGTCGTATTTCGAAAAAAATCAACTGTTGTTTTAAAAAAAAATTTGAAGACAAATCGAGGGAGCTTTGAAGACTATTAATAGAAATGTATCAAGAATGTACTGTCAAAGCTATCAGCAAATTATTCCAATTTTGAACCTGGAACCAACTTTTTAAAGATCAGTTTCTTAGAGTTGATTCCAGCTGTAAGCCTTACCCAAAAATCTGTCTCTATCGAGTGACAGATTTGACGCAAAAAGGCTAAAATGCCAACTCTGAACGTAACTAAAATAAGTTTCTAAGACATTTCTATGTAGAAAGGAATTTGCTGATTGGAATTATCTTTGCTTATCAATGGTATATTTCTATCTCTTTCTTATAAATTGATGTTTAGTTTTAAACGTTCGATTTTCAACTAGCCTCCGTGGCGCAATTGGTTAGCGCGTTCGGCTGTTAACCGAAAGGTTGGTGGTTCGAGTCCACCCGGGGGCGGAACTAAATTTTTTTTTTATTTTTATTAAAATAAATATAAAAATGGACTAAGCAATAAAATGTTTTAATTGTATATATTTATTGGCAGGGTGCTGTCAAGCGCATTTTAATGGTCTTTTTATCAATCGATTTCTACACTCGGTGTGGTCGAACCATATTTAATTTTAGTACTAAACAAACTCATAAATGAGACTTCTGAAATTTGATGGCTAATGATTTAAATTTAATGTCATTTCAATTGAAATGTTGGTCATTTTAGATGCCATAGAAACGAATGCGTAAGCAAAGACCCACATGACCATTTAAAACTCAGAAGTTTAGTCACTTGGTAACCTTTACATGAGCAGCTCATCTTACCAAACCAAGCAACGCGAGCGTAACCAACCCAGTTGCACTTGCCGCACTTGTTGCACTCGCTGCTGCTGATCAACTTGGAGACAAACTGTCTTGGCTTTTGCTAATTAAAATGTCTTGGTGCTGTCACTCAAAAGGCGGTCGTCTGGCTACGACGCCCATTTTGGTCAACAATGCAATTTTGCCTTACGCGTCTGCCGGGCTGCTACAATTTCATTGGAAGTCGGCGGTCGGCGGTGGCGTATGCGCTAGCTGGCTCGCTCTTCAACAAAATGGCGATCGCATTGTTACAGTTTGCAATTATTTTTCGCCTGGCCACTAATCAAAATTAAAATGACGCGATTGCGATACTCCAGACAAGGCGATGATAATGACGACGACGACGACGACGTACGAAATCAATATTCTAAATTCTTTAACGCGTGTGCACATTTAAGGCAAAGCTCATTGAGATGCGTGCCGGCGAACAGCCGGGCCAGCACTTATACGCAATTTCGCGCCATATTTGGTGCAAACATATTGCTTTTTTTCTGCCCAGGCACTTGGCTGGCATATAGAACAGGCAGCCAGCCAGGCAGCCAGAGTCCCATCTTGGCAATCCCAGCTTAGGCTTAAGATCAGCCCAGACTGTTTGGCTACACCGGCTCTAATCTCACACTGTTCTCTTCTTCCAGGATGAACGCTCGCCCACTTCATCGGGCAACGAATCGGATGAGTCCTCAGATGTGGAAATGCCTGCAGATGTTGGTGAAGTGGTTAACAATCAACGGGATAACAAAAGCGTGTCAAATGTGGCAGCAACAGGCGCTAAGGTCATGCCACCTTTAAACTATCAGACTGAGACTGGGCCAGCTTCGTCGTCGTCCACAACGGCAGCTGCTGGAGGAGCAACAGCAGCGGCTGCGGCTGCCACGGGGGATAGCAAGTATATCTATCCGGCTGCCTCGTTTGCCAACATACCACCGGATATGTTGAGACAACTTATACATACGGGACACTTGCAACTGCATGCCGAGGAGGGTGAGTCCTCAAAAGAGAAGAGAGATTATATTTCAGATTTAATTTATATCAATTGATTCTTCTTCCCAATAGACGGCAATCAATATGTGACCATCCCCTTGAGCTCCACTGCAGCCACTCTTATCAAGAACCACAAGACGGCGGCCTCAACCAGCGGAGCTGCTGCAGCCGCCGCCGCCAACAATTCTTCCGCAAAGTCTGAGCAGGCAAACGAGAAAACTCTATCCATCAAGCAGGAATACGATTAACCCCAACTGCTGCCAATTTGGCTAGAAAATCGTTGCTTTTACTTGCCCACGACAACTCCAAAACCCAAGCAGGCTATCATCAGCAACCGCCACAAGTCCTCAACATTTTTCATTTATTATTTTTCAAAAACTCCGATCGCCTGCCTATCTAAGTCATATGTCTACATAAATCTATGATATCTATTTTTATACCCAGAACTGCTGCCAGCGGCAGGTAATTATATAAGTTTTAAAGGTTTGCAAGGATTAAGGATGTTGACGAGGATGATGTTCCTAAGCTGCAGATATAAAGTTGCTTTGTTAATAGTTTATATTGTTTCATTATAAAATATACACACACACGCACCCACACACACACACACATACATACACTCACCTTATAAACCATTTTTTTGCATACGAAATGAAAATGTTTCTAAAATTGTATTTTTAATAAACTGAAAATGTAATTTCACTACTGGACTTTGATGTGGAAATTTGGAAGGGGAATGATGTGGACTGACGAAGAATGTACTCCAATGAGCAGATTAAAGAAGTCACACGAAATGTTCTCTTAGGGAATCATGCAAGAGTATGTAAGAGGCAGAATGACCTACCCTGTTAAGTATATATATTTTGAAGAGCCATCAGCAACCGAGGAGAGCCGAGGAGATACCAGATAAAGTTTGTTTCAAATTCGGAAAAGTTTCTCCCCTCCCCCTTTAACATCAAAAAAACTGTCAGAGTCACAATTTTTAAGCTACCAACCCGTGGCTTGATATACTTTATTAACTTAGGCATAATATCTATCTATTCTGAAAAGCACGACAAGATCCGATAAAACAAAAACACCGAAAAATAATAAATAACTCCTACAAATAACGATATTAAGTTCATAATTTGCAGTGTAGTGTATGTGTTTTTTTACAGATCTCGTGTGACTGTTGTCATACTGTTAACTTATTTTTAATAAGAATTGTTTTATATTTTGTCATCGAAAGACTCACACCGCAAAAACGTCTCCAATGAGCTCTGCAACAGTTCAAAAACGTTAATACACAAAATTGCCGCATTTGGGCTGATGAGCAACCAGAAAGCTACCTTTACATCCAGTAAATTGCAATGTTTGGTGTGGTTTTAGGGATGTGGATTATCGGTCCGTATTTCTTTAAGAATGAACATAACCATCAATGGCGAGCGCTACCGCACCATGATAAAGGACTTATTGTTGCTTGAAATCAAAGCATATAATTTCGCATTTGGGCGAGATTTGGTTTCAGCAAGACGGTGCCACAGCACACAGAGCGCGCAAGGCAATCATCGCTTTATTGAAAAATCATTTTGGTAAGCACCAAATTTCGTGTTTCGGACCTGTAAACTGGCCGATTTAAGCTAAATTCACACAGGCAATTAATTCGGTACAAGTTTTGCTCTGCCCTTTTTGGCCATAGTTGAGCAACTTATTTGTAAATGGAACCATAACATTAGTTTTTAGTCATACAACGTCTGCCATCTTGGCTATTTAGCAAAATTTTCATCAAAATTCGGGGAAATTATTTGCCTGTGTGAACTTAGCTTTAATCGTGTGTTATTACTTGACTGTGGATTTTGCATATTTTCAAACAGATTTTAATCCTAGTAGGCAAAAGTAAGTATATACGGAATTATATGTTGTGCAGACTCTTTACGTTGATAAAATTTCGAAAAATCGCATTTAATTCCTAGATGATTTAAATTATTGTTTAGTAAGTTGAACCGTCCGCAAAACACAAAATGCAGTGAACACTATAACAAAAATTTGTGAAAAACATATTTGATCTAGTCTACTAGGATTAAAATTGGTTTGAAAATATGCAAAGTCCGCTGTCTAGTTATTACACCCATGGATTTTTATACTCTGTACCAAAGGTACAAAGAGTATATTAAGCAAAGTATGTAACAAGCAGAAAGAATATATTGGTCCGTTTATGCGTATAAACAAACAGATCTTAAAGATGGTAAAAGATAGAGGTTTGACATGTACACAAGCTTTTGTACTTGCTGGCAGATTAAGTCTATTTTTAATTTTCGCCGTGCTCCCTCCCGCCTTCTCATATCTTCCACAGTTTTATAGATAGAAGGTTTGTACCTTCTGGACATATTTAGTAATCAAGATTATTTATCGATCCGCCAAAGGAATGGTTAGGATCGGATGAACGATAGTCGAGGGAATCGAGGGAAATCAAACAACTATGGGCAGCACCGGTCGCAACGGTATTATAGTCGGGCTTTAACGACTTTCTTACTTGTTTTCTTTGGGGTTTTGTGAAATCTGAAGTATTCGTTAAGAAGCCAGCTACGATTCAAGACTTGGAAGCTAACATTAGAAATGCTGAAAAGAGTGATCAAAGATTGGACCACCTTCACTTCAGTCGCAAATAACTTTTGAAAGAAATCTTTTTTGAAAAGTAAATGTCACTGAATGTTACTTTGGGTAATACAATAATAAAGATGGTGAAATCATTCAGTGACATTTACTTTTCAAAAAGATTTCTTTCAAAGTTATTTGCGACTGAAGTGAAGGTGGTCCAATCTTTGATCACTATTCTATTTTATGAGTGTTATTTCAAATTAAGAAAAACACCTCGAACTGGATTACTCATTATAAACAAGAATTTTACCCATATCTGTAATGGCGAAACTAATTGAGGACAGCAGCTTTGACACACATACTTTATCTAAAAGAGAAGGCGACGTCAATTCCAAAATTGCACACCTGTTCTGAACCCCGCAGAACCGGACCGTAAGCCGAACTTACAGAATCTGAATCCTAATTTTCCAAAAATTTCTTGATATTCTGCTTATATACTCGATAGGTCCGTGCACTGTCTACAGAAAATTTTGTCATATTATGTCATTGACAAGGGAATACATAATACAAAGTCAAGTTGTAATATAGCAACAAATTGTAATATATACAACCCTTGTGAAAGAACCAGGAGCTCTCCGAAGGAGACGTATGATTGATGCCAATAATAATTGGGGCCCATTCAACTATGTATAGTCATTAGCTATTTATTATCAAAGATTTATAGGTATTATGGATAAAGCGTGTGAAACATAAGTCGATTGTTCCTTGTAGCCGACATTGGCTACCAGTTTTGGCTTTTGTCTGCCTTTACGAGGATACTTATATTGAAATTTAACTACTCTATTTACATAATGGGTGTTGGCTGAGTTGTTAGGCTAGCCGCCTTAAATTTTTGATTTGCCGGCGGTTCGAATCCCTGTTTTAGAACAATTTTTATTTTACTTTTTTCATTTCGGCTTAGCTACCCAAATACAAAATGCATATAAACGGGCGGTCAAAAATCTGAGCATTTTCTCTACTGCGTAAGTCGCTGTGCAGCACGATAGTATAAAGCAAAAGGCTTTTTCTTCACACAAACGATAAAAAAAATAGGGAAAAGTTAACTTCGGCTCGGCCGAAGTTTTGTATACCCTTGCAGCTTCCTTTGAAAACTAAAAAGTTTTTTTTCTAAGACTACTTTTTTGACCTTATTTTCTATGGGATCTATACTTTATAGATGTCTGATTTCGATCAAACTTGGAAATTATGGATAAGCATAATACACTGTTAATTACGAAATTTAGAGGCGATCCCATTTAAAACAAAAAAGTTTTTCTCACTAGAACTTCTTTTTCGACCGATCATTCATACTGCAGCTATATGCTATAGTCATCCGATTTCTACCAAACTTTGTGAAATCATGGGAATGGATAGTAAACTAAGAAATACGCACTTTGGAGGCGTTTCCATTAAAAACAAAAAAGTTTTTCTCTTTAAGACTAGTTTTTCGACCGATCTTTCCTATGGCAGCTATATGCTATAGTTATCCGATCCGGCCGGTTCCGAAAAATGTGCAGCGTATATGTACCAGAAGACTTCGTGCAAAGTTTGTTGAGGATAGCTTCAAAACTGACGGCGGAGATAGCATAGAAACAGACAGACGGACAGGGCTAAATCAACTCAGCTCGTCATGCTGATCAAGAATATATATACTTTATGTGATCGGAGATGCTTCCTTCAATGCGTTACAAACATCCGCACAATTTTATAATACCCTCTGCAAGGGTATAAAAAGAAAAAAATTGCTGGTCAGCGCCAGGACTCGAACTAGTCTATGAAATAATAAGCATTTAGCCTACAGCACCATCGAAGACATTCGTTGTAATAATTTGAAATTTACTCAGCTTTGTTTTGTAGTTGTAATAAAATCGAAAATAAAAAGCTCTTGGCAGCTGTGAAAGGCTTGTTCTGTTTTTAGATTTTTTTCGTTTGTTCCCCGCCCGCCCTTGCCATGAAGTTTCAAAACGAAAAATAGTTTGGTAGACTTCAACAAAAACTGAGAAAGATGAGAAATTTTGTAAAAACCACCCTTGGAAGATCCCGGACACACTACCAACGTTGCAATAAAATAGTCTAATCGTATTAAACCATCTGTAAGGGCTCTTTTCGTTAGTGACCTCACTCCGCGGCCCTGATGACTTGCGAGACACTACGTACCCGATACACGACGATAAAGGTTTCCTATCAATTGAAAATAAACATCATGCTCAAAGAACGCACCAGTCTTGCTTCTGATTTGCATGGCCATCTCTTCTGGTCCCTCTGAGGTCGTCGATGTTTTCACTCCAGAAACCACACAGTGCGCGGAGTCGTTATTTTTGTAGCTAACATTAAACAAATGAACTCTTTTTTTTAGAAATACAAAAAAAATTAACTTACCTTTCTCTTCAACAGTGGAAATTTTAAGTTTGACAAGCACTGACATTGTTGACGTTTTCGTTGCGAATGTCAATTTTTTTAGTGGTGGACGCAAAAATATCGCACACACGTTGAGTGGAACAGCATGAGATAGAAACATCCCCTGCTGACGGGGGAATATATTGAGAAAATTTGGCACGGCAAGTTCTTACGTACCATCTTTGACGGTAGATGGTGGCTAGTGTGAATTGGCTATTACTGAAACATAAGTTTTGATACGTACGAAAACCTGAACCGAAAACGATTCGGTATGGTTCGCTGTTTACTTGCTCTACTCATACTAAGTAGCTCCTCTCAATCTCTTGTCTTGTGTGCTTCTAATTTTCACACAAGACAAAGGTACCTTCTGTTTTCGCCATTTTTGCATTCGCAAATATTTTGCGATGTGGAGAGTTAATTTGGCCGAAAAACCGGTTTTAAATCGCAAAACTTTTTCGAATGCAAAAATATGGGAGCATGACTGTAGTTGTACTGCTATAAATTTTAATTCCCCAGAGTAATCAAATCAATAATCACACCGACTTGGATTTGATGAATCTGCCTCTGGGGCAAATAAAGAAACTTATTGCTGGCAAACACAAGCCGTCTCGCCAGTGAACTGGAGTTAAACAGGATACGGAGACAGTTAATCCGTCCTACCTTTGGATTCACTGCAGGGTCGCCTCAGCCTAAATGGCTGGTAAATAACTTTTCCCAGAGAGCTGGCTATCTGTTTTTCCTGTACTTTATAAGCGTATTGAATTCCGTAATTTTGCTGTCGTTATTATAAATATACAAGAAAATCAGGAAAGCAAAGCTAACTTCGTCTATGGCGAAGTTTTAATACACTTTAAACGCATCTTTCCTAGTGCAGGTACAAAAGTTAGTCATCCGATCCGTGCGGCTCCGACATAATATTAGCAGTGCGCAGTCAAAATAAGACTCTGTGCACGAATTCAGCTCGATAGCTTCAAAGCTTGCGGACGGAGGGACGAACAAAGCTAAGTGATTAAGAATATTTATACTTTATGTGGTCGGAGATGATTCCTTCTATGCATACTAAACCGATCCAAAAGCCAAATCTAAAGCCGTGAACCTTCTACAGAGTTTGTGAACTTTGTAGGCTTGCTTAACATCAACTTGAACTCAAATATAATTATTTAAATTGAATATATTGGCTGGACAATTGTCCTTGTCCTTCGAGCTAATCGATTAAATGTAAGATTTAGTTTTTTTTTTTTGAAAGGCCAAGTCAATGTCCTGCATAGAATGCTCATATTCAATCCAACTCAATTAGCCTTTACTCGCCTCTAGAACTACTTACCTTGCTCAGATGTTTGCCCACCTGCTGAGACTGGATGACATACCTACTTAAGGTACATAAGAAAGTGTGTAAAAGTACTTACTTATATATCTGAGTATGCTTTGGCTTAACAACGCCAACAACTGCCGCTCGAGTGGAAAAAAGTGCCTTTTGGTATTTAGCCGCTTGATTGATGTCCATGGATTCGTTCAATTGATTGATTGACGACATAATCTTATTGACACTTAACCTAATTAAACGTCGCTCATTACTTAGTAGGGGGCACCTGTTACCGTATCGTTTCTACTGGCTGAGTTGGGTGACGACTGTGCTTCCGCTCCCAGGCACTTTGCATACGAAAGACTTGACCACAGAGGCGCAACGACGTGTGGTTCATATTAATGTTGGCCAAGACCAGGCAGCCCGCCTTGGGCGGTGGTTGGCACGCGCCAAGAGCTTCCGCAGCCGGAAGCCGTTAGTGGCTTTTATGGTAAACAGTAAAAGCAAATCAAAGGCACGGACTGTGGTCAAAGTTGAGTGGGTCAGTAAACTTTTCGGTGGAAGCGCAATTAGCGCAGGAGTTGATTGACTTTGTCGCCGCAGTTCCAGGGACTAGCCCTTCTCTATTATCCGCACCCACGCAAAGGCTGTAAGTCACGCCCCCACACATGTGTGAGTATTGATCGAGGACAGGACAGTTGTCCTGTCTATCTGCCCCACCACAGCCCGTACCCCTTGAGTGATTATTATTAATGACTGGTCACGCGCGCAAAACTTTGCATTGCAATTTCTGAGTTCAGTTGCCACTAAGTTGTCCAACGAAACGGCCGCATTTCGCCCACAATTTGGCATATTTCGCAGAAACAACACAAAAATCAATATTAATGAGCGATTAAGCGCTGTCTTTTAGTCCGTCTGCCTAATAGCGGAAATTGAATACTAAAGCAATCCAGGCGGATGCAGCCGGAAATCGCATCAGCATCAGCGGCATCATCATTCCTGGAAAAACGTCAACGGAAGTCTTAGTACGTAATGCCTTGCGCCTGAGTAGCTGCTTGGGCATGGGCTGCTCGAATACCAAGTCCAGCACCTCCATAGACGACAGCAAGGCACCTGCTGCCAACAAAATGGAAAATTTACCAAAGGAATACCGTAAGTCGAGGTGAACTCAATTCAGAGAAAATGCAGTGCAAGTTTCTCTCTCCTTTCACTTAGCTGCCTCGGAGGCTTTTACCATTCCCTTGGATAATGTGGAGGAAAGTTCCAGTACGGAATTAGCCTTGAATGAGACTTTGCGTCAGCCACCCAAGCGTATACAGCAATTAATACAGGAGGCAGCCAACACTGAGCCTTTGACCCTAGAAGAGCTGGAGGACAAACAGCAAAAGGCGGAGCAACGACGTCAGGAGTTGATGCAACAAAAATTGGAAGTGATACAAAAGAATGCGCAAATGCTAATGCGTAGCCCCGGTGCAGAAGGCGAGGACGAGAGCAAGGAGGAGCACAACGAAAAGGAGTAGAGAAACTCAGTAGTTTTAAGTCTAAACTAAGAATAGCACTAAGTAATGATGCTTTGAAATAAATCTTTAATATTAACGCTTATTTAAATATTTTGCAGTTCAAACAGTTTCTTAGAATCAAATCGATTGAGAATGATAAAAAGGGCTAGCCGATCAATGTAGTAAGCAAACACCAAAGGATTTTTGAACCAAACTCCATTTCTTTGGAGCTCCAGAAATGTTGAAAGTTTGTATTAAGTTTCCCACCTCAATAAAAGTTATTTTCTAGCGACGCTACCATGTTTAAGTGGTTAGACCATTCTTTAAGACAAAGCCCTTTTAAGCTGAATCTTTGATTGAAAAGGAAATAATTAAGGAATGAAAAGGACACCATAAGTATTATACCTTGATAATTACCAGGTAGTAAGGCCACGTAAGCGAAATTTCCGATCCAAAATTAAGTAAAATTAGCTTGTCAAGATGACGCAGCCCCAAAGGGCCAAAGCCAAGCCTCTCTCAATCTCTTGACTTGTGCGCTTCTAATTTTAGCACAAGAGAAAGGGACCTACAGTTTAATGCCGAATCCGAACGGCAGTTTGAGAAGCTTTTGATGGCTAATTACTGCAATGCTGGCGCCAACAGCAAAGAGGTGTGGCCGGGTGTAAAATTTATTCAAAGAAAAAAACTTTTCATTAGATGTTCCGAGGCGGGATCGAACCCACGACCTCATGCTCAGCGGTCGCGCACTAAGCAGACTCTTTGATCAAAAAGGAAATAATTAAGGAAGGAAAAGGACACCATAAGTATTATACCTTGATAATTCCCAGGCAGTAAGGCCACGGAAACGAAATTTCCGATCCAAAATTACAGATGTAAGATGGAATGATGGAATACTCACACATTTAAGAGGAAGTACAATACAGAGGAGAAAAACTGACAATTGCTAGTCCGATTTTCGTTCTTGTCTATGGGCGTATTCAGCAGATAAATCCGATTTACGATTTCTGATTTACGATTTCGATTGCTTATAATTCTCTGCTGAATGACAATGATTGCTAATTTAGGTTTTTTCTGGCTTTAGTATGTTTGGTCAAAATACATTCACACCACAAAAATTTGGTTAATACTTGACATTTGATGACCAGTTGAGTAGTAACATTTTAATTAAAAATTTAGTGGGTTAAACGGAATATCTTACCGGATCGTGAGTCCACGCGTAGGCTCCTCTTGCTTATATAAGGACAACAGAACTTTCGAACATACTTGAGATAACCGTTACTTGCTTCTGTTGAGTAATCTCGGCGCTTCCACAGGTTGCTTAATAATATATGGCACCCACAAAGCCCCAACGCCCTGGTCTGTTTTTGTTTAAATATTTTGCGTAAAAGCCTCTGGGAGTCATTTGGCCAATTCCATATTAGCTTAGCCTCTGATCCCTGTTGTTGTAAAATATTTGTGCTGAACTTGGAAGAAATAGATCGCCCGACGGAAAGATTCCTCTTACTTAGCACCAAATTGAAAAAAGCATCTTCTTTGAAAAACATACATTTGCTTTTACATTCTCTTTCTCTGTTATCCCGTTGCTTTACTGTTACACCAGAGTTCCTGGAAAACGCAGTTAACATCTATTTCTGCATAAAACATATTCTTATAAGTCTCGTTTTGACTCCTATTGAATTGTCCTTGACAACCCCGAAGCGAGACACGCCCAAAAACTGTTTAGAAATCAATACCCTTTAATTCATCCTCACAAAAACCTCCCATTAATTATGTTTCCACAACTCTTTGTCATTTTTGAGCTGTCGTTTTTTTTAGTTTTGGGGAAAGTTGGCCGTGAATCGTAAACGGTCTCACCAATCACATTTTTGATTCCATCTCAATTTTCTCAAATTTACTCATCGGAATCACTGTATCAGCAGTTAAAATCGGAATCAAAATCAATCGTAAATCGGTTTATCTGTGAATACGCCTATATGTCAGCTATTCTATATATTCATGCCATTTTCGTCAAAGTCGGCAAAATTGTGCTGAAGCAGATTAAAATACACTTTTTAAATAACTTGGCATGACCACTTTCTTTCCCCCCAAAACCCCCCCCCCCACATAAAACACCTTTAACTAAATACCCCCCGAAGCGTTATAAGAGATTTTATAAGACGAGAACTTACCGTTAAAACCAATAACCACGGGACCCTTTTTTATAAAAATATGCACTAACCCAGTAGTTTTTTTTGTCGCCGCCCAGCTGGATAATGTCGGCCGATTCCTGACTGCCGCCGCCCCCCTTCATACCAGCTCCCATGCCAGATTTTATATGGGATGTCATCAAATTCCGAAGTTGTACGGCAGGCTGTTTGGGCACGGCAGACGGTATTGACCATGCATCGGCCAGACGGTATAATCAAACAAAAGAATGAATTAAGAAAGATAGGTTGATTTCTCAATTTCATTAATGTTTGTAGTCGTCTTCCATAGAAAATCGCGCAACATAATTTACTTCTTCTTTTAAATGTGTTTGGTTATGTAATTTGATTTTCTTTTTTTGAACATTTCGATTATCATTCCTCTACTGGGATTTGAACTCGGGGCTGTTTGTTTATTAGTCAAATGCTTTAGCTCTACGCCACTTCTGCTAAGTTCATAAACCGAACCAAATGTGCCATATATTAGTAGTGAATGTGCTAGCCGGAGGATGTCCCAAAATCGGCTGGCGGACGGCTGTCATTTCATGTACATTCTCAATTAGCCGTGGCCGGTTGTAATGCAGTGGGTAGGGTGAATGACTGCTGTGCTGTATTTTAGTTTTATTTACCAATATATACGGATGACGGTGCTGTTGCCGGGCTTCCCAACTATACGCTCGATTGTTGCACAATACCGAATCTTTGGAAAATCTCTGATAAAAGATATAAAGGAGTCAGAAAGAGCAATTATCTGGATGTACTTATTGTGTCCTGGTGTGGTGCAGCGGGTAGTTCGCAGCGGGTAGGTTCGATCCCGCCTCTGGATCGATAAAAAAACGGCGAAAATGAGAAACACACAAGCCAAAAGATTGAGAAGGAGATTGCTCGGCTTGGCTCTTTGGGGCTATGTGCGGATCTGCCGGGCATACGGACTGCCGGACGGTTAACGAAATTACCCAAGCCGATGGCTGTCTGAAATCGCCTGGCAGATGGCTGACATCTAATGTACAAACTCTGGTACTGCTTTGCGTAACGGGCAGGCCATTGGTTACAATTAGCTGACTGCCGAATGGTTAACAGAAATATGCTGGCCGACGGCTGACATTTCCAGCACAGTTTCTGGTTATGCTAAATCGATCTGCCGGTCCGATAGTTACATTAAACCGGCTGCCAGATGGGTAATGGAAAAGGGCCTGACCCACAGACCAACAATACTAGACTGCCAGATTGCTCTGCCTCTCAAAATTGAGCTCTGTTAACTGATAGTCCGCGAAAAGATACTTTATGCAAAGGGTCCCAAAGTATCTCGATGCGGACTATGGCGGTAAGGCCCTTATATGCTGTCCTGTTGTGTTTTTTGGACGACATAGGAACTTAGGTGGAAGGGAAACAGTGCGTTGGTGGGAGACCAAATCGTTACGTAAGAAGGGCTGGCGGGGGGGAAAGCTATCAAAAATTAACAGTGAGTGAGCGAGCCAGTGCTCTGGAGCGGACTTTTCCACCATTTAGCAGCCCTTTAATTCATTTCTCTCTTCGAAAATTCAAATCTGCTGTTGGTCTGTGGTTTTTCAAACTAATGCTGGGTTTATACTGTTTCACAAAGTGTCACATTTTAGTGTCACAATGTCAAATTCGTATGGAGCTGTGACATTGTGACACTGAAATGTGACACTTTGTGACGCAGTATAAAACCAGCATAAGACTTTTTTCAGACCCATTTTGTGTATGGGAGCTATACCATACAGCAGTCCCATTTTCATCAAACTTAGTAGAATTATGAAAAAGCGTAAAAAACCATTAAATACGAAGTTTGTAACAAAAAAGTTTTCTCACTAAGGGCGATTACTGAGAACGTTCGAATTTTCCCTCAGCTGTCAAATTCCATATAAAAAATTACTTAAAGAAATTTTTCCTTGCCTGATTTTGTTGTTGGAAACTCAGAAACAAAGCAATACACAAAAGTATTTAGAAAATTGTCCCCAGAGCTGGCTCGACTGTTGTGGGTGGTGTGCATTCTGCGGTTGAAACGTATTCTTTTGGATCTCCTTCACGCGAATAAGGAATATCTAGTAATTTCTTGAAGGAAAATTCAATCGTTATCAGTACTCACCTTAACAGTAAGTTTATAAAAAAAAAATAGGGGAAAGTTAACTTCGGCTCGGCCGAAGTTTTGTATACCCTTGCAGCTTCCATTGAAAACAAAAAAGTTTTTCAAGCTAAGACTACTTTTCGGACTTTACTGTATAGATGTCTGATTTCGCCCAAACTTGGTGAAATCATGGAAAAGCATAATACACTGTTAATTACGAAATTTGGAGGCGATCCAATTTAAAACAAAAAAGTTTTTCTCACTAGAACTTCTTTTTCGACCGATCATTCATATTGCAGCTATATGCTATAGTCATACGATTTTGATAAAACATTGTAGAAATGTGGTAAAGTATATAAAATAAGAATATGCCGATAAAAAGGACGTTTTCATTAAAAACAAAAAAGTTTTCCTCACTCGAACTAGTTTTTTGACCGATCTTTCCTGTGGGAGCCATATGCTATAGTCATCCGATTTCGACCAAACTACGTAGAATTGTGTAAAAGTATACAAAATAAGTGTATGCCAATGATAAGAGTGTTTCCATTCAAAACAAAAAAGTTTTTCTCACTAGAACTAGTTTTTCGACCGATCGTTCCTAGGGAGCATATAAGTCACGATCAACAATCTTAGAATTAAAATATAAAAAGCCAAGGACGTTTTCTTAAAAACAAAAAAGTTTTTCTCACTAGAACTAGTTTTTCGACCGATCGTTCCTATGGCAGCTATATGCTATAGTCATCCGATTTCGACCAAACTTACTGAAATCATGGGAAGGGATAGTAAACTAAGAAATACGGACTTTGGAGGCGTTTCCATTAAAAACAAAAAAGTTTTTTTAAGACTATTTTCCAACCGATCGTTCCTATGGCAGCTATATGCTATAGTCATCCGATCCGGCCAGTTCCGACAAATGTGCAGCGTATTTGTACCAAAAGCCTTCGTGCAAAGTTTGGTGAGGATAGCTTTAAAACTGACGGAGGAGATACCATAGAAACAGACGGACAGAAGGACAGACGGACAGACGGACAAAGCTAAATCAACTCAGCTCGTCATGCTGATCAAGAATATATATACTTTATGTGGTCGGAGATGCTTCCTTCAATGCCTTACAAACATCCGGACAATTTTATAATACCCTCTGCAAGGGTATAAAAATAGGGGAAATTTATTTAACCCTTGCAGCCTTGCAGCATAATACACTGTTAATTACGAAATTTGGGGCAATGCGCAATTTAAAACAAAAAAGTTTTTCTCACTAGAACTTCTTTTTCGACCGATCATTCATATTGCAGCTATATGCTATAGTCATACGATTTTGATAAAACATTGTAAAAATGTGGTTAAGTATATAAAATAAGAATATGCCGATAAAAAGGGCGTTTTCATTAAAAACAAAAAAGTTTTCCTCACTCGAACTAGTTTTTTGACCGATCTTTCCTGTGGGAGCCATATGCTATAGTCATCCGATTTCGACCAAACTATGTAGAATTGTGTAAAAGTATATAACATAAGTGTATGCCAATGATAAGAGCGTTTCCATTCAAAACAAAAAAGTTTTTCTCACTAGAACTAGTTTTTCGACCGATCGTTCCTATGGCAGCTATATGCTATAGTTATCCGATTTCGACCAAACTTAGTGAAATCATGGGAAAAGATTGTAAACTAAGAAAAACGTACTCTGGAGGCGTTTCCATTAAAAACAAAAATGTTTTTCTCACTAAGACAAATTTTTCGACCGATCGTTCCTATGACAGCTATATGCTATAGTCATCCGATCCGGCCGGTTCCGACAAATGTGCAGCCTATTTGTACCACAAGACTTCGTCCAAAGTTTGGTGAGGATAGCTTCAAAACTGACGGAGGAGATAGAATAGAAACAGACAGACGGACACACGGACGGTCGGACAGACAGACAAGGCTAAATGAACTCAGCTCGACATGCTGATCAAGAATATATATACTTTATGTGGTCGGAGATGCTTCCTTCAATGCGTTACAAACATCCGCACAATTTTATAATACCCTCTGCAAGGGAATAATAGGCTTTCAATATCGAAACAATAGTGTAGAAAACCTAAATTTTCTTGTGATATTCATATTGTAAGGTAAAAAGTAAAATGGCTTGTCAGGTTGACACAGCCCCAAGGCTTGTCAAGTTGACACTGCCCCAAAGGGCCAAAGCCGAGCTTCTCTCAATCTCTTGGCTTGTGCGCTTCTAATTTTCGCTCAAGAGAAAGGGACCTAAAGTTTAACGCCGAGTCCGAACAAAAGCTTAAGAAGCTTTTTATGGCTAATTACTACAAAGCTGGCGCCAACAGCAGAGAGGGGTGACCGGGTGTAAAGTTTATTCAAAGAAAAAACTTTTCATTAGATGTTCCTAAGCGGGGACCTCTTGCACAGCTGTCGCGCACACTACCCGCTGAGCCACCCGGCCACATAATTCATATAGCTGAATGAAAAATGCAGAATTATTTTGAAAATAAGCTGGTTTTCTCAAGTCGTGTACCATTTGCCTTTGTCCACGCAGCATTTAACTTTTTAACATGTTGCGTTTACTTTTTATACCCTGTTCCCTTGAAAAGTGGGAGGGGGCAGAAGTTGCAAAGTATACGGTAGAAGGAACGCGACCCTAAAGTAATTCGATCAGCACAACAGCCGAGTCGATAGCCCTGTCCGCGTCTGTCCGTCCGTCTGTCCTAGAACGCGTGTCCGAACATAAGAGCAGAGCCACAAATTTGTAGATAGGTTATACCCGTTCAAACGAGTCTTCAGATGAAAATTCCCCCCCCCCCCTTTTGTTTTGATTAAAGAAAAAACACACGAAATCAAGGGAACAAGGTATTTTGTAGTCGGGGCACTCGACTACAGCTCCCTTACTTGTTTAATTTCTACATTAAGTTTTTTAACATACCAAGTTTAACATTCTGCTTTCTGCATTTAGCGTGTAAAATTAAGCAGGGCGAACTATGTTTCGTTTAGGATTGTCCTTTCTACACGCGGCGTGTAGCTAAGTTTGTTTTCTCTGTGTACCAGAAGCTCCCCAAGGTGTACAAGTTAAGTACAGAGAACGGGAGATGGGTAGTTGTGCCACTGTAAAAAGCAAACCATAAGCTGCAACGCTGACGGAGACGTTAAGCAAATTTATTTGTTCAAGTTAGCAACCACTTTCGGTTTATTTGTTACAAAAATTCATCTATCTGCCTTTAAACAAATAAACGGGCTTAACTAAAGTTATATTATAATCATACTAACTTACTGAAAATGACTCAAAATTTCACTTTGAAATGTGTAAACAAAATTTAAATTTGTATGTTTCTTCGAACATTGGGTACCGCCTTAAAATTATACAGAAAATTTCTGATTCAAATGAAATAAAACTCAGACATTTTCTCTTTGAAATACGATAACATTGCCCGAGTCGAAAGCTAAAATTGCCAAACCTTTTTGCAGGGTGTAGATCTTAGTCCTTGTCCTTTGAGTGATAACCAACTTCCCAGTTAAATAAATCCGATTTTGTCTTCATTCACATGTTTTATTGTTAGCTTTAATTCATATATGGTATTATAATATATCGTAGTATATTTCCAAACAATTAGATTGTATGCAATTAAATCTCATTTCATATCAATATGCTGTGTGTGTACCATCCGTTCTTTAGTTCCTCGCTTCGTCACATTTCAAAACATTAACTATTCCATCTAGACTCGAATTTCTGCGCTGTTTTTTTTTGTGGTTTTTAATCTAAATAAGTTAAGTTGGTTTCTGTTGAGATATATTCTGGTTGTCGTACTATATATTTATATATATGGTTCATTTGGATGTGTGCGTGGTTGTAAATCATGTCTTTTGGGTTGTAGTTTGGTTGACATTTCAAAACTTTATATCGAGATATATAATAATACAATGCTTGCATTGTGCCTTTGGAGACTGCAAATGCTGATTTGATTTTAGCTCATTTAAACTGATCCACCACTCGACGAGCGAGGACAGTGTAAATGGGGCCTAACAATTTCCAATTTGTTGTTCAATTAGTTAACTACACATTGATAAAAAGGTTGTTTGTTGTTGCTGTTGTCGCTTATTTGTAGGAGTGTGTACTTTATTTCTCATATGCTTTAAATATGTATGCAATTTTATTTTAGTTACTTGAATTTGGTGCATTTCAGTAGAATGTCTTTGGTTTTTATTTAACTAACTTGTCCTCGTTTGGTAGTTGGAAATGGCAGACAAAATGGAAGGGGCAGTCGACGAGTGCTAGCAAACTGAAACCCGAATTCCCCCTCTAAAAACACAACCTTGACTTTCGTTATATTCCTAGTGTATTATTGCTTAGCGAAATGTCTCTCCTGATTCCCCCCTCGACTGCCCCTCGCTTGAATGCATCTCTATTGCTCGTTCATTTGATGCTGTAGCTTTGGTTTTTTTTCTAAGTGTATTCATCAAGTGTTACAGTTACAAAAAATGTTTTTGTTCTTAGTAGTTGAACTATGGTGGGTTACGTTCTTAATACATACAGATACTCGTAATATTCGTTATGACTACAAACTTTTTTTTGGGTTTTAGCTTAGTTGATGTTTTACAAAAAATAATCAAATTTCAAACTATCAAAAAAGAGCAATACAATCACATTTTCCCGATCCCCCCCAAAAAAAATTATACAATACAAGATGCAACCTCTCCTCGTCGTCACTCCGCCACCATTCGTTGCCTGCGGAATCAACTTACTTGTCTGTAGTTTGAACTGTATTAAAGCTTTTTTGGTTTTTCTTTTCCATTTCCACGCCAACAACTTAAGCTTACTCATGGGTATATTTGCTTTATGTATAATATGTATATTATATATATATGCACTCACTTTTATATATATATATATACTTCCAAATCGTAATCCATTATATTTGTATTAAATTCTTGTTTGCATGGAGCAATGTGCCTACCTAAAAGTACATAAACGCCTAACAAATTGGTTTACTCTCATTTGAAGATGATGTGAGGGGGGAAAAGGAGGAACCAGGGATCTGGGCCTTAGCTAGAATGATGTTACGAGAATTGCTCTGTTAGTTTCGCAAAGATTTGAATAGACCTAAATAAGTTTCTGAAAACGCCAAAAATATTTATTTGAGGAGCATTGAGTTAACCCGAAACTTGTTACGCGAGAGCCCCAGTCAAAATAGCAGCCCAACTCCCGCCCAAATGGACAAGGGGCGCAGCCGCTAGCTGCTTATAAATACCATAAGCTAAAAATGTGTTTTTTAAAGCAGGTAACTTAAATTCCGGGTTGTTTTGGATAATTCTATTATCGCAATCCCAGTAAAATATTAAAGCCTTTTTTATAAAAATTTGCTACGATTTCTGATGACTAGTTGAAACTTTTCGGCACGTCACATTTTGAAGAACAAGTTTTTAAATGGCTTAGCTGTAGAAAATCAATCCGACGTTTTGAAAAAAGTTGTGATGCCTCTCAACACGACATTATTTGCAAACAAGCCGAGAACCTTTCAACAAGACTCACAAGGCAAAAACGACTCAAACATGACTTAAAAAAATGTACCGAACTTCATTTCAACGGATGATTGACCAGCTGGTAGCCCAGACCTGAATCCATTGGACTACAAACTGTGGTCCGTTCTCGAGGCTATGGCTTGCTCTACTCGACACCCAAATATTGAGTCTTTGAAGCGTGCCCTTTTCCGAGCAGTGGACAATTTCCCAATGCATGATGTGCGCACTCCGATGGATGAGTACCCAGAGCGACTTCGGCGTTACTGGAAGCCGGCCATTTCGAATAAGTTGTTCTACGACTTGTAGCCATTGAGTGACCGAATAAAAAGAAGAAAGAAGTTTTGAAAAATATTCATTCGTTTTCATTTTATGACCATTAAACCGTGTGCCAAATAATTGCGATTACTAGGTAGATTGTAAACTGTAGATAACTGTCAACAGATAGATTACTATTGACTTTGACTAAAAACTGTAGGATATAACATATATACTTTGTATTTTTGCAAGTGCAACTGTAATCATACTTCGGCCACCATCCCGTTTTTAAATTAACTTCAGTTAATCGCTTATGACTTGCATGTGGAAGAAAAACGAATCAATATTGTTTGGGCCAATGCTGCGTCAGCTGCTTAAAACAAAATGGAAACCCACAGCTTAGTTATTAACATAGAGTCCACATATGTGCTTTAAAACCAATTTTTAGTACAGCATGCAAAATGTAAAGCGTAAGGAAATCATTACGACTGCTTCTTCTTCACTCAACTTTTGTATGAAACTTTTCTTTACTTAGGAACTCCGTCTGGGCCTTAAGGAAATCGTTATTTCGGAAGTCCGTCTAGACTTTAACGATTTATACTAGCCAAAACCCTAGCAGCTCAATATTTCTAAAACTAACCATTGGCTAATATTGATTCGAGCCCGCGAACCAGAGCTCCGGCAAAACCTATTTGGGCTTGCAGCTTACTTTACGTTTCTCCGTCTTTAGTAATATTAGAAGACGTTTGAGATTTAAGAACTATTCATGCCAAAAAACACTTAAGAACGAAGCATTCTTCAATTCTTAAGCACATAATGACTTAATCAATCTTGTTTCTACTATGTAGCACTCTGAGAGGAGTTTTTGGTTCTCAGGATAGTATGCTTAAGCATTCAGTAGAGCATTTCCTGTGTAAGACTCTTCAACGGCAAAAATCTACCCTTGCAAGTCCAGCCACATGAGAAAACGAGACTAACAGCCATGCCCGGATTTCACTTAGTTTTGCGATTTAAGCCAATTCGTACGATTTCAATTCAGAGCGCTCCGAAATTCGCCAGTTTTTATTATCGATAATGTTCCATTTCCAACTTGTCTTGCGTCACTTAACAAAAAAAAACAGCTCATGAGCGCCTATCGATAGTCATAAATCGATATATACCTCTGCCAAATCGCAAATTGTGGTTATTGTGAACAGTTTAACTCCTTGCTCTATTAAAAAATTGTTAAAATATACTCTGAATGCAAAATGAGTAGGAGACTCCGTAAGAATAATCTTAAAATGTTAAAGAACTAAATAAAAATAGTTCCGTGGGGTGTCTGTTTGTGCATCAACCTATAATTTTCATATACTTTTCATTTCACTGACTCGGATGTCGCCGGTTTAAAAACGTCAAAAATTTGCGATTTACGAATGTCGGAGCACCAACTTTTACGATTTGGCAAAGTTTTTGCGAAAGCGAAAATGGGAGCATGGCTGTAAGAGTCAAGAATATCGTAGGTTCTAGGTAAGTTTTGGTTCCAACCGATCTAGTTCTATAGTAAATAGTCATTTTTGGCACAATCTTGAACTCGATTAATCGTAAAATAGATCCCAGTGGGATGCACTGACCAAAAGTTGAACCCAACTACTAAGAACCTAACCGCTTGCGCTTTGATTCTCGTATAAGCCAAATTTCCCCAATTTATACCTCAAGAAAAACTTCAACAGGAAACACTTTTCCTAATGAATGCAATTTCTCAGCTTACAAACATTTTTTCCATTCAAAAAGCTTAAATTAATTCTAAAATCTACCCATGAGGAGGCCTTTCCTAAATTTCTTTATCTTTGCGAATCCTTCAGAGCAACTTTTTCGAAATTTGTTAGTTCTTGTTCTATGTATATGATTAGTTAGTTATATATTTGTGTATGTTTGTATGTATAATCGGGGGCTAGACATCAAAAAATCAGTACTGCTTTTGTCCAAGTGTTTTACATATTTAAGCCTAGTTTTGGTTTTGCTAAACAATTTTTATTTTGCTGCACACAACATTTATTGCAATTATTTGTATTAGTTATCTTTCCCTTTCTTTATCTCTCTCTCTCTCTCTCTCGCTCTTTCATTCATTCTACTTAGTTGTAAACACCGCGTACCATGCCCTCGCGATTACGTGTATGCCACTTGCAGGTGAGAATGCGTATGTAGGTGCGTCGAAAGGAGGCATTGCACAGGGCATAGCACATGGGATTGATGGTGGAGTTGATGTAGCACAGGGCATAGAAGAAGTCCCACAGCTCGGTGGGTATGCAGTCCGAGCAGGTGGTCAGCGGCTTGATCAGCACCAGTATGTTATACGGCGTCCAGGTGATGATGAAACTCAGCAGAATGGCCGACAGTGTTTTGGCCGCCTTGGACTCTTGGCGCTTCTCCTGGGACTTTTTCTTCTTTTTGGCCGCATTGCGGGCATTGAGCAGGGCATGCGGACCAGCGCCTCCTGCTCCTCCCACCCCCGCCTTGCCCAGCTGCTTGGGTATGACTTTGGCATTGAGCAGCCGCACATCGTGCGGGGCGGCATGCGACATGCGTCGGTTCAATGGCAAGCTGAACTCGGAATCACGCGATGGTAGAGGCCGTCGGGTGCTGGCGCTGGTGGGCGGGATGGTGACTGGATGCGCAGTCAACAGAGTCGAGGCCGTCACATCCTCGTGTATCATCTTGATGGAGGGCGCACAATCAGTGCCGGGGCCACCACTTCCCGAGCCGCCGTGGCCTACCCCGGCATTGCTGCCGCCCCCTCCGCCACCATTCGCTGCACTGGCCCCATCCGAGGGCAGTCGTATGAGTATCGTGTACACCGAGTCCTGACTAACCGAACGCGAACCAATTTTGCTAACGGGCAGCGTGGTGGGATTGCCTCCACTGCCATTGCTGTTGTTGTGCTGAATGTGGTTGCCATTGCCATTGTTGCCAACGCCGCCGCCGCACCCAACGACGCTGCTGCTGCCGGTCACCGCATTCATTTCCTGCATTTGTGAAATGGAATTGAGTGGCGGACGCAACGGCGTGGGCGAGACATCCGGCAGGAGTATGCTGGGCGGACGCACTCCGCTCACACTGCCGCCCATCGAGTAGTTGTCCCGCATCACGTTCATCGAGGTGCATCTGAAATGTGTGTGTAAATGGATTGGTATCAGAGGCAACAAAACACTCGACTCGACTCTTTGCACGTCGACTGACACTGACAGGCTTAGAAAACCAGGCAACAACCACAACAACAACTAAGTGCTGACAAGCTACAATAACAACAGAGACCAGGCGGATGCAGTTGCTCGTCGAAGTAGATAATGAACAGACAGGGATGGATCGAATTGAAATTGAAATTGACATGTGATTCACCATTAAGAAAGTTTGAAAAAAAAGGTTTAAGTAAACAAAATTAAATAAATTTAAGTCCTAACTTAATAATTTTATATACATTTCTTAAGAAAGATTATTTCAAATTTAACATTTTAAATTTTGATATATCAAAAATTGTGCCAAATGTGTAAGCTTATTCAAAAATCTGTCAAGTGCGCAGTGAAAATCTTGGGGAAAGAACAAAGTTTAATTAAGTTAAAACAAATAAATTATTTTGGAAATTCTAAAGCTTATGTACAGAATGGAAGTGGAAGTTGTCGGGGTTGTAAAGAACAGCAAAGCATATGGAATATCCTTCTGTGTGGCGGAGTATCAGCTCTTTGAGTTGTCAACTTATTCAACTGGCAGAGCAATTGCATTTCAAAAGCACCTACAGATATTCGAATGCATTGCTTAAAAACTGCAATAAGTTTCATTTCCTCTGCTTTTGACTTTCTACTGCTTCTGCAAAGTCCGACTGGGTAGTTCCGCTTTGTTTTGGAGTTGGTGGCGAACCACGGGCCAACCAAAATCGGCACGAGAGAATCAAGCGGAACGATCGAAAATGGAACATGCGAAAACGAGAGACGCTGACTTTTAAGTTTTACATTTGTTTTTGGCTGGCTGGCGCCAATTTCTCGAGACATTTAACAAAAAAAAATATTTTTAATTCAGGTAAAGACTTAAATGAAATTCAAATTATATAAATAAGTTCTAAATTGATCACAGAATTAGGAAAAAAAATAGGGGGAAAGTTAACTTCGGCTCGGCCGAAGTTTTGTATACCCTTGCAGCTTCCATTGAAAACAAAAAAGTTTTTCTAACTAAGACAACTTTTTGGACCTTACTTTTCTATACAATACAGATGTTTGATTTCGACCAAACTTGAATTCATGGAAAAGCATAATACACTGTTAATTACGAAATTTAGAGGCGATCCCATTTAAAACAAAAAAAGTTTTTCTCACTAGAACTTCTTTTTCGACCGATCATTCATACTGCAGCTATATGCTATAGTCATCCGATTTGGATAAAACTTTGTAGAAATGTGTTAAAGTATATAAAATAAGAATATGCCAATAAAAAGGACGTTTTCATTAAAAACAAAAAAGTTTTTCCTCACTAGAACTAGTTTTTCACCGATCGTTCCTTATGCTATAGTCATCCGATTTCGACACAACTTTGTAGAATTGTGTAAAAGTAAAAAATAAGAAGCCAAGACGACCCCCCCCCCCGATTAAAAAGAGCGATAAGGACGTTTTCATTAAAAACAAAAAGTTTTTCTCACTAGAACTAGTTTTTCGACCGATCGTTCCTATGGGAGCTATATGCTATAGTCATCCGATTTCGACCAAGCTTTGTAGAATTGTGTAAAAGTATACAAAATAAGTGTATGCCAATGATAAGGACGTTTTCATTAAAAACAAAAGTTTTCTCACTAGAACTAGTTTTTCGACCGTTTAGTCATCCGATCCGGCCGGTTCCGACAAATGTGCAGCGTATTTGTACCAAAAGACTTCGTGCAAAGTTTGGTGAGGATAGCTTTAAAACTGACGGAGGAGATAGCATAGAAACAGACAGACGGAATGACGGACAAGGCTAAATGAACACAGCTCGTCATGCTGATCAAGAATATATATACTTTATGTGGTCGGAGATGCTTCCTTTAATGCGTTACAAACATCCGCACAATTTTATAATGCCCTCTGCAAGCGTATAAAAACTTAAAGTATATTTGGCAACAGTACGAGTGCGAAATTTGCCAATTTGTTATCATTTCACCGACCAACAAGCATAGCTGAATCAACTCCGTTTCCGAAAAGTTGCTGTGGAATTTAAATCATGCCTGTATATGATGATTTTTTACAACTTTGAAGAAACATTTTAAGAAATTTGTGCGCTTTGTATCAGAATCAGGGTCAAAATTAATCGTCCTTTGAGGCAAACCAATCGATTCAAACAGTTTTTGGTTTCTTCGAAAAGTGGATTAGCTCGGCCAAGCAGATGAAAGCAACACTTTCGTGAGCTTTCCTTATACAATAGAGCAGGGTCAAACTGATCCCACCAAATGGATGTCCTAAGGGTTTGATGTCTTGCTCCATAATTTTACCACTTTTAAAGCTATGAAACCAAAACTGACAGGTTGACTCTGATTAAAAATCATTCCCTTAAGCTTCCAAGAGTACTTGAAATACAGTAGCGGTCTATATGCAAACTTTGAACGGGCTTAAAATATGTAAAAAAGGTTCAATCAGTTTGGATGTTTTTTCGTGTTATCTAGTAAGTATTTAGTATTAAAATACCGCCCAGTTTATTGTGTCCTAAGCTTTAGGTGCGAAAAAAAAAAAAAAAAACATGTCGAAAATGACTGAAGCTGATAAAGGTGCCATATTGGCTTTGCGATTGGAAAATTTAAGCCTCCGCGATATAAGCGCTAAAGTTGGCTAAAGTAAATCGCTTTAGCATGGCCAATCGATTCAAAACTGCAGAAGATATAAGATTCGAGTTTGTTCAGTCGGAAGGAGTCGATATTAGCACTCGAACAGTACGAAGACGCCTTCAGGATGCAGGACTTAATGGGCGCAGACCAGCAAAAAAACCGGTTTTAACCGTTAAAATGCGTAAAAAACGGCTACAAGCACGAATCTTGGACATTAAACGATTGGAGGAACGTTATATTTTCAGATGAGTCCAAAATAAACCTCTTTGGTTCCGATGGTATGTCCTACGTGAGACGTAAGTTCGGAGAAAGGTTCAAAAGTGAGTGCCTACGACGGACGGTCAGGCATGGTGGATCCCGTATGGTCTGGGGATGCTTTTCTTACTTTGGAGTTGGAGATCTGGCACTAATTGATGGAACAGTAAACGCCAAAAAGTACCAACAAATTTTGGACGATCATCTTGTACCATCTATTGAGGAGCATCTTTCGTATGCCGATGAAATAATTTTTCAGGACGACTCTGCTCCTTGCCATCGTGCAAAATCGGTAAGTTATATTTGTTTTAAATTCCTTTATTTATTGTATAAGTGATACCTAAGCTCTTAACTTTTTAATATTTTTTCTTTTTATACCCTCTAATCGTTGAACGAGCATCTCCACTTTTTCCCTTTGACCCTTCTTCCCCTCCTCTTTCAGTATCTCCTCCGCAGTTTAAAGCTACCTCACCCCAGTCTGAAATACCCTTTCGCGTTCAACGGAAACTTTAGAAACTTTTTGTTTTTAATGAACCCCTCCTACGTCCACAACCCCACCTAATTCCACAACCCAAACGATCGGCGAAACAGTTTAAAAAACTTTTTGTTTTTAATGAACGTCCTTACTTGATACTTTTAACTAACAACAGTGACACGAAACTCACAACACCTACGTTACAACAGTGTGACGTCGAAAAAATCAGCGAAATTGTTTTATGGGCGCCCAATCATTCGTATATGCTTTCGTTACCGTTTAATCCTAGATGATCCTAGAGTAATGTCCAAAGTATCTTAGACTTTTTCTTCATGGCCTCCCGAGCCGAAGTTAACTTTCCCCTATTTTTTTAGATTACAAAATATTTGAAGCTGGTTGAAATAACTTCGTTGGACTGGTCAGGCAATAGTCCTGATTTAAACCCAATTGAGAATCTTTGGCATATTTTAAAGGTTAAAATAACGAAGAAGAAAGCCAAAAACAGTAAAAGAGCTTGATTCAATTGTGTAAAATGTTTGGTACAACGATATAACCGTTGAAACAATCCAACATCTAGTGAATTCTATGCCGACACGGATAAAGGCGGTCATAAAAAACAAAGGAGGTGCAACAAAATATTGAACGCAAATTTTTTAAGTAGCTATATTCCACAAAAACACCATTTTAAAATAATTTGTAACTTACTTCGAAATAAAAAAATATTTTTGTTTGAATTCCTCAGTTTTTGGAAAAAGTATCAATAATTTTAATTTAAGACTTAAAAAAAAACACCTGGAATCGAAATAAGAGTTGTGTTGATTAGCAAATACATTCGTTTAATAAGTTTCATACAATTTTCTTTTTACGAATCGAACATTTTTGCCTGTCGAATTCTTTGTCCGCTACTGTATGCTTTTTGAATGTTTGTGACAAGTGCGTTAAGTTATCAATTTATCTGGTAGCACTAAAAAATCGCTCAAGAAATTAAATAAAATTAAGTTAGAGCTGGCCCTGCCCGACTTCGTTATAACTGTTACTCATGGGAAATATTGTTTAATAGCCTTTCCTTATGGTAATTAACAGAGCATTAACATTGATGTTAACATTTTAGCATTATGTTAGCAAACAGAAAATGGATGTTGCTTACACTTCAGCAATTCGGAATATACCGAAAAATAAAAAAATATTTGTTTTAAACATCCCGGAAGGTTAAAGGTCTCTTGGCAAACGTGTGTAAATTTGGCTTCGAACTATTGTATTCTATAACAACTACCACAAGAAAATAAAAAGTAAAAATTAAAAACCTTACCAAGTGTAAAAGAACCTTTTAAAGCTGACGTTAAAAAATATATAAACAACTAAAAACTCATGCCTCATGATCAATCTCAATTAAAAATGTGGCCACGTCTCTCTCCCTCAATAATGGCGCAAAATTATCTGCAAACTTCAATTAGGTTCCATCCCTGCCCATTTCAGTGAAGTTTTGTTTTTTTTTTTTTTTTTGCTTTGATGGATGTGCCATATGAAACGCTTGTTTTTTCTTGTTTTCTTTGGGACAACAGATCGAATTTTGTTTCTTGTTTATTTGTTTTGTTTTGGGGTGCTCTGAGTGCAATTGATGGAATGCGACACACAAGGCACATGCACACAGTTACTCACACACACACACACATCTACCCCTATACCTATACATATATATGTACGGGAGGAGTGTACGTGTACCATGCCTGCGTGCGTGCCCGTATCTCTGGTGAGAGAGTGCAAAGTGTTTGCTTACTCGCAAATAGACGGTTAATAGAGAACTGAATTTCGTTTTTTTGTACTACCTGGAGACGGAGCTTTGTAAAGGAGTTTCAATTGTTACTGGTGTTGCATACCCTAAATCAGATGGCTCCTCCTGTTCGTACGCAAAATCATCGGAATCCTCGCGTCCGGAATGCCACCACGCGATGCACCATTCCTTGATGCTGCCAAAGCATGAGTAGGGCTTTTTGATTGTATTGGTGCTTTTGATCTGAGGGTGGGATGAATTAGAAGCAATGCATGTGGTGGAGGCTTTAAGGGTCACTTACGCTAGACTTGCGCGAATGCATGCCATGATATCCCGAATCGATTACCATATTTGTCATGTACACACTTTCCGCATCCGCTGAACTCTCCGAGCGTGGCCGACGCCAAGTGTCATGATCATTGCCACCTAGTTGGGCAAAGGCCAATAGACCGCCAGCTGCATGATTTACCACCGTGTTCTCGTCGCTAGAAGAAAATAAAAGGAAAGTGTTGACTTTATTTCTCCACTTCTTGCTCGCCACGGGCAAAAAAACTCACCTGCTATTCGACCGCTTGCTGGAATCCTTTTTACCCGCCTGCAAATTGGGTAAATCCTTTTGCCGTTTCTTTGTCTCCCGCCAGATGCGATAGTAGAGGAAACACATGATGGTCACAGGAAAATAGAAGGCCGCCAGTGCCGTGCCAAAGGTAATATACTGATTAGTCTCAATGAACTGTATATAACACTCATTGTTGGGAACTGTCCGCTTGCCCTCAATGTAGGGCCAACTGTAGATCCAGGGTGGCCATAACAGTAAACTAATGCCCCAGGCGGCGCCAATCATCACAGCTGCCTTATTCGTAGTGCGCTTGGCGCGATAGGTCAAAGGTCGTGTAACACTAAAATACCGATCGAAGCTAATGATCAGCAGATTCAACACCGAGGCATTCGAGGCCAAGTAGTCCAGAGCCAGCCACGTGTCGCAGACATGCGGCCCCAGGGGCCAATAGCCCAGTATCGTGGTCACCGCAAACAGGGGCATCGAAATGGCCCCAATGGCAAAGTCCGCTATGGCCAGCGAAAACAGGAAATAATTGCTTATCGTTTGCAATTGCTTATCGATCTTGAAGGAGATCATCACCATAACATTGCCCGCCACCGTTACCGTGCTCAGAATCGCCGCTACGAAGCCCATGACCACCATCGAGGCGAGCGAGTAGCGCGGACCCTTGTTCTCAAAGCCCAGAGTGCCGTTCGTCTGATTCCCGTACGCATCATAGAGACCCGTGGCTGCTGTTGTTGTGATATTCTCCAGCAGAGCCGTCAGCAGGGTGGTGCCGGTGGGGGCCAGCGAGGAGACGGCCGTACTGGTGCTGGTGCTCGCACTGCTCGGTGTGGTTGTGGTCGTGGTGGTCGTTGTGCTCGTAGTTACGGTTTTAAACAGCGGCTCGAGTATGCTGGGCGGTCCATGGGCAGCCAAAGCCAGACTCATCACCGGCTCCATGGCGTATGTGTGATGTTCAAAATGTTGGCTATTTTCCAAGCGACTTGATATTGATTTGGTGTTTTTTTTTTTTTTTGGTTTCTTTTGTTTTTTGCAGCAGCTGCCGCTGCGGTATGATGATGCTTTCAGTTTTCTGCTCTCGTTCTGTGCTTATCCTTGTTGCACCCACGCAAAACTGTCGCCATTTTTGCACTGGTCCTGCAAAGCAATCAAAAGAAAAAATAATAAGTAGGAAATGGGTAAATATTTTGTGAAAATGGTATGAAATAGAGGATACCCTGCCAGCTGAAGGGCTTTTCGATATAAGGTCGTTTAGGGATTATTAGGGCAAGCAACTTCCTAGTATAAGTAAGAGTTGCCTACTTTTGAGCTGCCTGAAAAATAATTATGTTATTGGATGTAATGCAATGTTGTGGTTGGCTATAAAAGCAAGTCGTAAGTTTATATCGTCAAAAGCTCCACTTTTCATATTGTTATCCGAACAGAAAAACCCTTTTTTGGAAGAAACCCGACTAAGCCCGCTAATTGCTGAACAATTACGATTGCTAAAACTTTTATGTAGGACCGAACATCTCCAAACTTCAACCATTGAGCTTTTAACTTGTGAGCGTGGCTTATGGACTACCCAGTCGAACTTGACTGCATGCCAGAAGCACATCCCGTATACAACTTTTGCCACTGGGAAGTAGTTGCAAAAACCTACAATCTTCGTTTCGCTTATGTATATGGGTGAAACGCAGCAGGAACTGTTCTATTAGAAGCGACGTTTGCACGAGTTGTTGTTGTTGGTTTAACTTTGTAAAAACGCTCGGCTGTTTCTGCCTCATGCTGCTCGCGTGCCTCTAACGCACGGCAAAAAGAACATGTTTGGAAAAAAAGAACGGTCGTCAATCGTTTGGACCTCATTTCGCATATTGGTTTTCAATAGCATGGGTGCTGCATGCGTGCCATTAGAAGGGACGTTTGCATGTTGTACAGACTTCATCGCTTCTAACCTACTGCCAAAAATGAACGTGCATTTGTTTTCATACAGATTATATGACTTCTATCATACTGTAAAAGTTGGTAATGCATTCTTCCTAGTAAAAAGAAGTGTGCCAGAAGGCATTCTTTTGGGAACCACGTTCCGAAAAATCCGACTGGTTATAAGCACTTACACATACTCATAAAAACATCAACATTTACTTAAAACAAGACAGGCAAGACTGTTAGTTTTAAGATGAAAACCTTAAAGCTCTTTCCTATTTGGGACGTCGAATGAATGAAGCAACAAGCATAGCACTCAATTACTCCTTTTGAAGTGAAGTTTTTGAACTAACTGGACTTGCCATGCATGTCACCTCACCACCATAGGAAACTTTCCCATTTATTAGCCATAAGCCCCTTTTAATATAAAATGGCTTGACACAGCCCCAAAGGGCCAAAGCCTAGCTTCTCTCAATCTCTTGGCTTGTGCGCTTCTAATTTTCGCACAAGAGAAAGGGACCTACAGTTTAACGCCGAATCCGAACGGCAGTTTGAGAAGCTTTTCATGGCTAATTACTACAAAGCGGAGAGGGCTGACCGGGTGAAAATTTTATTCAAAGAAAAACTTTTCATTAGATGTTCCGAGGCGGGATCGAACCCATGACCTCTTGCACAGCGGTCGCGCACACTAACCGCTCAGCCACCAGGCCATTCCCCTTAACAAAAACCCCTTTTTCAAAAGTGCTTAAAACATGAACACTTTTCCTTATTTGGTCACAAATAAATCAATATTCAATGTTGCATATTTGAAATCTTGATTACACAAACCCCTATTGGTACTCCAGCTATTAAGGTCAGCTTTAATAAAGGCCGTAAAAGTGAAGAGCGAGATGTGGGCTGCTTCAAAAAACTCCGAATCCAACGCAGTCAACACGGCCTCTTTTTGGATCAGTGAAGAGCTTGACAAAACTATAATTAAATATATTCATTGACAATGACGGAATGCAAGGATGCCTGGGTAGCTCTGAAAGTCAGAACCCAGCGCCACACAAAAATGCTATCTTTAAAGCAGCGATGTTCAAGAAGAGCAAGGCCAAAAAGTGAGAGTGTGCGATATTAAAGCGACGCAGCCCAGCTTTAAACTGCCCTTAACGACGGCTGGGCAGCGAATAAAAGCAAAGAGAGCTCTGCTTATGCTCATATGCCCGACATCGGCATGCGCTCGGATCGTGTGCGTGTAATTAGCCGATTGCGCTCGTCCCCTGGGGGCTATGGAGGAACATTGCTGCTTTAAAGCGTTTCGAGGCTGGGTGGGGTGCAGCGGCTAGTGTGCGCGTCCGCAAAAGGTCGTGGGTTCGATCCCGCCTCGGGACATCTAATGAAAACTTTTTTCTTTGAAAAACTTACACACCCGGTCACCTGTTGGTGCCAGCTTTGCAATAAATAACTTCGGCGTTAAGCTGTAGGTCTCTTTCTCTTGTGCGAAAATTATAAGCACACAAACCAAGAGATTGAGAGGAGCTTGGCATTGGACCTTTGGGCTGTGTCAAGCCAAATATTATTATTAATTTATTAAGGCGTTTTAAAATAGCTACCGCAGGTGCACCCAGAAAAAATGCAGAGCGAATAAATTAAGCACGAACGCTCTTGAAAAAAAATTATTTGTTCTTGAATTTTCAAGTATTTTGATCTTGAAATCGAGCTAAATTTGTTCTCAGATTGGTGTTTTTAAGCGAGGGGAGTGCAGTAAAGAAACTCCGACTTTTGCACCCATGTTGCTTTGGAATTCCCAGGCAGTTATGGCATTACCGGCATGAAGAGAATGCTGTTTGACTACCAGTTTACAGTTTCGAGCCGGTTAAAACTTGCAACATAGTTTGACAATTAATACGACTTTGTATGTATACAGAGGGAAAAAACCGTGAACATTGGACTCAAAATGAGCACATTCGGTCACAAAAACTAATCATGACCGGATTTTCTCAATTTAAAAAAAATTTCTCACTTCAAGAACTTTTTTTTGAGAACTCAAAATCTTGATGTGAGTTGATATGTTCCGTTTTTGAGAACATTTTAAAATTAAAAAAAAAATAAGGTCCACCGTACACAGGTCTGTCCAGTGTCCAGGTCCACCACTGTCCAAGTCCACTGTTCAGATCCACTGTCCAGATCCACCGCGTCCATGCAGGCCCAGGTCCAGGTCCGCATTCACAACACCCCACCCGCCTTGGTTATTTATTATTTATTAAATAAATAAAAGTTTTTGTCGGACCTCACTGGGAGTAGAGCCCAAGACCTTTAGTGCGCGTAACGACGGCGGCCGTCGCGACGCGTCGTAGACGGTTAGGCTGTTGCCATGCGTCTGAAAACGCACGACTTATACTTTTCGGTGGGGTGGTTGAGGTGAGCTGAATTGTGCTCATTTTAAGAACATTCGGAACATTTGTGCTCAAATATTTGAGAAAACATTCTGTTCACATTTTTTTCTGACCACGTTTTTTCCCTCTGTGTAAGTAACAAGACAATCTGTGGTTACTAGATCTCGTCGTAATCTTCTCTCGAATTAAATTTACTTGGCACTGAGCAATCGATTTCAGTTGCTCAAGCGAATTCGAGTTTTTTTATACCAGATTTATACCAGATCTAATAATAGTAGACATATTTTTCACCTTCTATGCAACGTTATTCAATTTGGATGCAAAACGAAAATCGCTTATACGAAAATCGACTCGAAAACCGGAAAGGGGCCCTATGAAATAAATTAAAACAAACAAGAGAGGGAGTGTCGAGTGCCCCATCTCCAAAATACCCTGTTCCCTTGATTTTTTGTGTTTTGACAGCTGACGATGCTGTACCCCCCGCTGCATAGAGCAAAATTGTTTCATATACTAATAACTTTAGTATTTTTGGTCCAATCTTAATGATCTTCTCAGAATAGATAGATATTGGGCATTTCTTGATATACTATATTAAGTCACGATATTAAGTCTTGGTTTTTGACAATGCACTATAGAGCACATATGCTCTAGATTCAAGAATGAGCAATCTATGACTAGCGTAAGTCTAACACCTGATTAAATAATTTTTATACCCTTGCATAGGGTATTATAAAATTGTCCGGATATTTGCATTGAAGGAAGCATCTCCGACCACATAAAGTATATATTCTTGATCAGCACGACGAGCTGAGTTGATTTAGCCCTGTCCGTCTGCCCGTTAGTTTGTCCGTCCGTCAGTCCGTCTGTTTCTATGCTATCTCCTCCGTCCGTTTTAATGCTATCTTCATCAAACTTAGAACGAAGTTTTTGAGTACAAATACGCTGCACATTTGTCGGAACCGGCCGGATCGGATGACTATAGCATGTAGCTGTCATAGGAACGATCGGTCGAAAAACTAGTTTAAAGTGAGAAAAACTTTTTTGTTTTCCATTAAAACGCCTCCAAACTTCGCATTTCTTAGTTTACTATCCTTTTTCATGATTCCACCAAATTTTGTCGATATCGGACATCTATATACTTAGTTTAGCTGTCATAGAAAAGTAGATCCTTAAAAGTAGTCTTAGAAAAACTTTTTTGTTTTTAATAGAAATTTCCTCAACATTGGCATGTATTTGTTTTATAAGCTCCCACACGATACTACAAAGTTTGGTCAAAATCAGATGTAAAGTAAAAGTAAAATGGCTTGTCAGGTTGACACAGCCCCAAAGGGCCAAAGCCGAGCCTCTCTCAATCTCTTGGGGACCTACAGTTTAACGCCGAATCCGAAGTCTGAGAAGCTTTTCATGGCTAATTACTACAAAGCTGGCGCCAACAGCATAGAGGTGTGGCCGGGTGTAAAGTTTATTCAAAGAAAAAACTTTTCATTAGATGTTCCAAGGCGGGATCGAACCCACGACCTCTTGAGCCACCCGGCCACTAAATCGGATCGAAATCGGATGACTATAGCATATAGCTGCCATAGGAACGATCGGTAGAAAAACTAGTTTTTGTGAGAAAAACTTTTTTGTTTTTAATGAAAACGTCCTTTTTATTGGCATATTCTTATTTTATTTAATATGACACATTTCTACAAAGTTTTATCAAAATCGGATGACTATAGCATATAGCTGCAGTGTGAATGATCGGTCGGAAAAGAAGTTCTAGTGAGAACAGCTTTTTTGTTTTAATTGGGCTTGGTCCAAATTTCGTAATTAATAGTTTGTTATGCTTTTCCATGATTTCATTAAGTTTGGTCGAAATCGAACATCTATATAGTATATCTCCGATTAAAAAGTAAGGTCCGAAAAGTAGTCTTATATAAAAAAAAACCAACTGCAAGTGTATACAAAACTTCGGCCGAGCCGAAGTTAACTTTCCCCTATTTTTCTACTTGATTTGAGAATGTTTCGTACTTGGTTCATGTTAAAACTATTGAATGAAGAAAAAGGGATAAAAATTCATACTTGGATCAAGAATTTCTCTATTGGATCAAGAATTTTTATTCTTAACGAACTTCTGACATCAAACATTTTGGATCAAAGTGTGAAATTCTCTATTTTTTCTCTGAGTGTGGCGTTCCATCGAAGTCCCAACTGACCGTCGAAGCACACTAGTTGCCGAGAGGATGTCGTGTGCCATCCAGAGCTTGGTGTCCCAAACCTACCGCATTGCCGATGGTCAGTCTAAGAAGCAGGGACTTAAGTCCCTTTAGCATATAGAAATTCTGACCTTATGGGACAGCATTTTAAAAAACGTCGAAAGAAGCTAATACCGACCTTCAATTGGAGGTCAC